>PVIY010023072.1:0-39861 GCA_004026745.1 Myrmecophaga tridactyla | reverse complement strand
TTCTTGATGATGACTGAACAATGATATAGCCTTCACAATGAGAGTCTGCGAATGTGGAAACCTTGTGTCTGATGCTCCTTTCAGCTACTATATCAACAAAAGAGTAGAACATATAGAATAAAAATAAATAATAGGGGGAACAAATGAAAAAATAAATTTAGTTTGAAATGCTAGTGATAAATGAAAGCAAGGGGTAAGGAGTATGGTATGTATAATCTTTTTTTCTCTATTATCGTTTTATTTCTTTTTCTGATGTCTTTTTATTTCTTTAAATCGATGCAAATGTTCTAAAAAATGATGAATATGCAACTATATGATAATATTAAGAATTACTGATTGTATATGTAGAATGGAATGATATATTAATGTTCTTTTGTTAAGTTTTTTAATTAATAAAAAAGTTTTAAAAAAAAAAGTAAAGTGAGATCATATAGATAAAGAACTTAGCATATAAATGTTCAAAAATAGTTACAATTATTATGCACTATTTACACTAGAAAACAAATACAATTATTTGTAATAGTACTTATTTTATGTCTAAGTAGCATTTATTTTATGTGGGAAATATATTTAAGTTCCTTCTGTTAACAGTAGAAGGATTCAATCATATTAATGCCCCAATATTTAAACAGTATTTAGAATTTTATCTAGATGATGTCTCATTTTTTTCTGAAATTATAATCAGGTAAGTTAGTCAAATAAAAAGAGTAATTTAATTAGTCTTACTATAATATTGGAAAATAATTGTAACTGAAATGTTAATGATTTCAGGCTGTAGATTCATCATTGAGAAAGCTGGAATGTGAACCCATTGAAATTGAAGAATTTATGGAGCATTTTACTTTTTTGGATGAGATTTCCTCAAAAATACCTGATTTAGAAAAAGAGTACTTAGCAATTGCTCAGCTGTTTTCTGTTGTAAGGTATTACCAGGTCAATATTTCAGAAGAACAACTTGCCTTATACAAAATCCTTCTTTTCAAATTTACTCAACTAAAAACAGCCATGAAGTTAAACGAAACAAATAAAGATGCTGCTATTGCTAAATTCAAAGAAAATTTGGAAGCATATATCACTGGTCTATGGGCTGATGCTATTAGCTTAAAGACCAAAGTAAGTTGGGTTTTTTTTTTCCCCCTTAAAAATCAGCTTGATCTTAGTTTCATGTAAACATAGGTATTTAGATACTTGCTTTCTTTGGAATCTTGCTTAATCTAATCCAAGTATTCTTAACTTAGGATTCACAGACAGAATTTTGGTGATTTAGCAATTTGAATGAGAAATGAAAATTATGTCTCTCATTACATCTCTATTTTCACTAAGCATTTTCTTCAATTATGAAAGAATGTCGGCAACAAACTGTAGTAGAGCTGGTTTGTTTTTCCATAAGCTTCAGCATGTTGCCAAATGGTGTAAACAAGCCTAAAAACTCCTGAAATCTTTCTGGTCCTTACTCTGAGCTAAATGGTAATGATAGTTTCAACTTTATTCACTTAACTTGAAAAGCAAACTGACAATAAATATTTAACATTTATTGAGACTTTAGAAGTGTCAGGAACTATGCCAAGTGCTTTACAGAGATTATATTATTTCCCCCTTTAGCTGCTTAAAGAAACAGATTTAAAGAAGTTAAATATGTTGCCTAAGATAACATAGCTAGTAAGAGCCATAGTTCCAGAACTTGCTTTTCATCACTGCTTTATCCTCGCCACCACTATAAATCATTATTCAATACAGTGTAAGTACCTATTAAGTATATGCACAGTTATTTATTGCAATTATTTTCACAATTTCTCCATCTATACAGTGGACTTAAGTCATGCTGTTTTATGCAAATATAATGAAGATAAAAAGAATTAGTCAAATGAAAATATTTGACTGATGGCAATAATTCTGCATATCTGATTACAGTAATGCTACTAGAAATTTACAAATACATCCATATGAAAGTTTATACTAGAAATTTACAAATACATCCATTCAAAGGTTTATAGTTCATCTTATTTATATTTGGTAAGGGTCTTGGGTTGGTTTCCCTTAGATGTGGACTCTGAAATGGGGATGTATTCTGCAAGTCTATTGGAGTGCTCTTGGCAACAACATATGTGAGAAACTGAGAGAGCAAAGTTGAACTTAGTGTCATTGCCACAATGGACTAACTTGATCTCATGTGGAGCTCTATAATTGGAATGACCCTGCATAATTATTCCTAACTGAGCATTTATTTCTCCACCTGGCCTGAAGAGGGGCTTTAGTCTTGGGTGACTTAGCTCCCATGGCCAAGGGCAATTCCTAAAAGGACTCAGATGTGCAGAGTAATCAAGCAACACTCTCAGAAGCCACTTGTGCCATTTGGATCTACTAGGTTTGTATCTTAGAACTTCAGAATTATTGCAAGTCTCTTTTTCCTGGGCAAACTTACAAGAGAAAGGTTAGTGAATCTAGCTAAAGCCTGTCACTGCAGCAGTATTTTGTACATAGGGCCTACCTAGCATTGCAGGACTGGGAAATAAATTCCCCAAGGGGGCAGCTCCTACTCCCATCAATTGCTTTCTAAATGTAAGTATTTTACTTATTTAGGACAAAGCATTAAAAAAGAGTTCCCTTATTTTGAGTATATACTGTGTCCCTGAAGATGGAGTACCATTCTTGCAGGGAATCCTTTCCAAGCTGGTGCTTCAGCTTTACCTTTGGCTGATCATTCATTGTCTATCAGGTTGGCAGATTCTGGATTGTGTGGTGTGTGATAAGAGCCGTGGATCCCATGGATGGTCATATATAAACTGTTGTACCTCCTTTTCTGTAAAGTGAATTCCTTAATTCATTGTGATAATATACGATGTCCTATGTGAGTGGATGAAAGACTAAGCCTTTGGATATTAGGACCAGTTGAAGTTCTTAAGTAAGAAAGCTAAACACATATCTGTAATATGTCAGCACTAGTCTCGGTGAATTGTTGCACCTTCCATGGTGGAAGGGATCCTGTATAATCAGCTTTCACCAGGTGACTGGCTGGTGTCACTGTCAGGGGCTCAAGGTTGATCGCTGTTGCTGACAAGTTTGATATTCAGCAGCAACAGTAGATAGGCTATTGTTGGTCAGTAAGAGCCATGAAGCTTATATATATATTGAGTAGCTTTCTTTATAAAGGTGAATGCAAAATTAGAATCCAACGTGAATATTTTTTCTGAGAAAAATTGCAATAATTTTTAAACATTTTTATTGTGAAATATAGCATATACACAAAAAAAGAGTAAAAGCTATAATTTTCAAAGTACATTTTAACAAGTAAAGAACAGATTTTAGTGTTCGTCATGGGCTGCTATTCCACTATTTCACATCTTTCTCTTTGGCTACTCCCAAACACAAAAAGAAGCATCAATATACTGATTCAGCAGTCATGCTCATTTGTCAAATCCTATTCTCTTCTTGTAACTCCTTGTCTACCCTGATCTCCCATCCAGTCTACAGGGATTCTTGGGCAATGCCCATTCAACTTCCCCACATTGAGATGGGGTATTAACATTAAAGGATAGGGGAATATAACTATCTGATAATCTTGGATAGGCTGGTCCCTCTGGGCCTCAGAACTTATCTGGCCCAGGAACCCTGTGGAAATTATAGGTTCCAGGAAAGGAAACTGAGTTCATGAAACCTTTTTATAAATTCTCAGTCCCAACCCTGGGTGTTCTCAATAGTCCACAGGAGTGATGCTAGTTGGGGTCTGGCACACAGTGTTAACTAGCAATAACTAGCTGAAGCTTTCATAAGAGTAGCCTCTCAACTGTATTTCATCTCTCTCTTAGCCACTGATGTCTTATTTCGTTACACTGCTTTTCCCCCTTTTGATCAGAAAGGCATTGTCGACCCCACAGTGCCAGGGCCAGGCTCATCCCTAGGAGTCATGTCCCATGTAGGGAGGAGGATAATAATATTCTTTGCAGAGTTGAACTTAGAGAGAGGTCACATTTGAGCAACAAAAGAGGTTTCCTGGAAGCAACTCTTAGGCATAATTATAGGTAGTCTTAGCTTCACCACTAATGAGATAAATTTCATAAGGGCAAGCCTCAATATCAATGGCCTGTCCTATGTTTTCTGAGTCCCCATTGTTTGAGAGGGTACCCAGGGTTCCCCAGATGGAAAAGTTTAATAGTTCATTATTATTATTTTCTTTGGCCCGTCGAGGGATTTTACTGATACTTGTAAATTATCAGCCCACCATACTATACGGTGTATCTGAGTATTGCATTAAGCTATTCAGAATTGCAAGACCTCATTCCTATTATAGGCTTTAGGAGTTTGGGTTCTTTAAATGAGCTATCCAGACAGGTTGATTTAGATTGTGAGTTACAGAAAATTAAGATTCTGGGCACAAGAAACCTGTTTGTGTTTGGTGCCATACAGTAGGTAAAGGCTACAGTACATACACTATCATCTTTTACCTTGTATTCTGATTTACCTTAGTCTCAGCGAGATTAGTTTCATTTTTTATCTCTAATTGAAGGCTGATCTTTTTTGTTACTTTAACTGTTATTGTATGCAGCTATACTAACCTTCAGGGCTGCAGAACTCCATTTCTGCCTTTTAGGTGTCATACAGTTACTCAAAGTTCAGGGGAAATACCAGCTTATAGATATGTAACATGTATATAAACTGGCACATAAAGCTCAGTGTCTCAGAATCTAGAAGTACACTTACAATTTCAGACTAAGTGTGGCTGCTATAAGGGCTTACAATCTAGGCTCCAATTTTCTTGTAAGTATTTACTGAAAGAGACCTTAGCATAATGGTCCTTTAATTTCTGGTGTATTTTGCACAGCACATTGTCTCCAGGGTTTATTCAGTTCATTGCAGCCTCACAATGTCATTCCTTTGTGCAGTCATACAATATTCCATCATATGTATATATCACAGTTCACCATTCTGTTTCTCAGTCTTTGTACACTTTGGCTCCCACCATCTTATTGGGCATCATGAATAATGTCCAAAATAAACCATGTCTTACAGTAACCTCACTTTGTTGTACAATCAACAGAACTCTCAATTTTAGACAATTTTCATTTATCTGTAGAGACAAAGACCCAACAAAGGCTCACCAAATATCAAAGCAAAACTTCCACTTAGTTTTCATTCCTCCCTCCTAATTACTTGCCCCTGGTAGTGCTGTAGTTCTGCTTATGTCTTCTTGTTTACCTGTTGGCCATAGCATGCAATTTTAGGGTTTCCCCCTATATCCATCTATTATTGACTCTTTGTCCAATATCCAACCTTTGAAATAGTTCACGTAAGGACTTGCTTATAATTGTAGATTTAATCAGTGGGATATATGGCACTGTACATCCCTATTCAATCGTGTTCACCTTCAATGTGGCAGTGTTTACGTATAACCCACTAATTGGATACCATCACTTCTATACGTTCACTTGCGTTTAAGTTCAACCTCATTGGGTGAACTTTCCCCCTTCTCTAGCTTCTGTTTACCTCTAGGTCTGCTATATTCTATGGTATACTCTCTGTGTTACCCTTACCAGAGTCATTATAGGTAAGTTATACAATATTTGTTCTTTTGTGTCTGACTTTTTTCACCCAGAGTTATGTCCTCAAGGTTAATCCATGCTGTCGTATGTTCCTGGACCTCATTTCATCTTGCTGCTGCATGATATTCCATTGTATGTATATACCATATTTTGTTGTCCACTCTTCTGTTGATAGGCTCCTGGATTGTTTCCATCTATTCACAATTGTGAATAATGCTGTAATGAACATTGGCGTGCAAATGTCTGTTCATGTCATTGCTTTCAGCTCTTCTTGGTATATACCAACTTTTGGTATTGCTGGGTCATAGGGCAACTCAATATTTAGTTTTCTGTGGAATTGCTAAACTGTTTTCCACAGCAGTTGCACCATTATACATTCCCACCAACAGTGAAAAAGTGGTCTGATTTCTCCACATCCTCTCCAACATTTGTAGTTGTCTTTTTGTTCAATAGCAGTCATTCTTATAAAGCAGTATCTCATTGTTGCCTTGGTTTGCATTACCCTTATAGCTAATGAAAATGAGCATCTCTTCATGTGTTTTTAGCCATTTGCATTTGGTTTAGAAGGTGTCTATCCATATCCTCTGCCCATTTTATAGCTGAGTTGTTTGTTCTTTTTTTTTTGTTGAGCTGTAGAATTTCCTTATGTACATAGGAAATCAAGCCTTTATCTGATATGTGGTTTTCAAATATTTTCTCACATTGAGTTGACTGTCTCTTCACCTTTTTGACAAAGTCCTTTCAGGCACAGAAGCTCTTGAGCTTAAGAAGTTCCCACGTAATCTATTTTTTTCTTTCACTGTGCTTTGGGTGTAAAGTTTAAGCTACATCTTATTTCTAGATCTTGGAGATGTTGCCATAGGTTTTCTTCTAGGAGTTTTGTGGTACTGGCTCTTAAATTTAGGTCTTTAATCCATTTTGAATTAATTTTTGTATAATGTGTAAGATAAAGATCCTCTTTCATTCTTTTGGTTCTTGATATCAAATTTTCCTATGCCCATTTATTGAAAAGACTATTCTGTCTCAGTTTAGTAGATTTGGGATCCTCATTGAAAATCAAATGCCCATAGAGTTGGTTATCTATCTCTGCACTCTCAATTCCATTGGTCAATACCTTCTCTTTGTGCCGGTAACATGTTGTTCCTGGCTTTATAATACACTTATAATTCTGGACATGCCAGTGCTCCCACATCACTCTTCTTTTTAAAGATATCTAGCTGTTTAAGGACTCTTTCCCTTCCAAATAAATTGATAACTAGCTTTTCCAAGTCTTCAAAGTAGGTTGTTGGAATTTTGATTGGTATTACATTGAATCTATAGATAAATTTGGATAGAATTGACACCTTAATGACCTTCAGACTTCCAACCCATGAACACAGAACTTCTTTCCATTTATTTAGATCATTTTTAATTTTTTTATAATTTTATAGTTTTCTGTTATACAACAAACCTAACCTTGACATCCTTGATTAGGCTTACTCCTAGATACCTGATTATTTTGGTCACTATTTTGAAGCAATTTTTCCTAAATTGCCTCCTCATATAGGACATTACTTATGTATAAAAACATTACTGATTTTTGTACGTTAACCTTTTATCCCACTGTTTTGCTGAATATGTTTATTAGCTCAAGTAGCTTTATTGTAAATTTCTTAGGGTTTTCCAAGTACAAGATCATCTGCAAATGATGAGCGTTTTGCTTCTTCCTTTCCTATTTGAATGCCTTGTATTTCTTTCTCCTGCCTGATCAATCCAGCAAGGACTTCTAGAACAGTGTTGAGTAAAAGTGTGACAGTGGACATCCTTATCTTGTTCCCAATCTCAGGGGGAATGGGGAATGCTTTCAATTGCTCACCATTAATTATGATGCTGACTGTGGTTTGCCATATATGCCCTTTATCATATTGAGGAAGTTTCCTTTGATTCTTACCTTTTGAAGGGTTTTTAGTAGAAAACCCTTTTGTAGAAAACCCTTTTGAAGGGTTTTTAGTGTCATTGGATTCAATTTGCTAGTATTTTGTTGAGAATTTTTCATCTGTGTTCATTAAGGAAATTAAACCGTAGTTTTCCATTCTTATAGCATCTTTATCTGGTTTGGGTTTTAGAGTGATGTTAGTTTCATAAAATGGAATAGGTAGTTTCTTTTCCTCATTTTTTTGGAAGAGTTTAAGCAGGATTGATGTTAAGTTCTTTTTGGAATGTTTGATAAAATTCCCCTATGAAGCCACCTGGTCCTGGGCTTTTCTTTGTGGGAAGATTTTTTATGACTGATTGAATCTCTTGTAATTGGTTTGTTGAAATCTCCTATTTCTTGTCGAGTCAATATAGGTAGTTCATGTGTTTGTAGGATTTTGTCCATTTCATCTAAATTGTCTGGTTTGTTACTATAGTTGTTTATAGTATTCTGTTATGATTTCAGTCATTTCTTCAGGATCCATGGTGACGAGCCTCTCTCATTTCTAATTTTGTTTATTTTCATCCTCTTTTGTTCTCTCTCAGTCTAGGGATCCATTGATTTTATTGATTTTCTCAAAGAACCAAGTTTTGGTTTTGTTGATCATTCATATTGTTTTGTTGTTCTCCAGTTCATTTATTTCTGCTTTAATCTTTATTTCTTATTTTTTATTTGGTTTGGGGTTAGTTTGCTATTCTTTCATTAATTTCTCCAGGTGAGCATTTAAGTCTTCATTTTTTGTTTGTTCTTCTTTTTTAATATAGGCATTTAGGGAAATAAATTATCCTCTTTACACTGTCTTCGTCGCATCCTCTAAGTTCTGATGTGTTGTGTTCTCCTTATGATTTGTCCCCAGATAGTTACCAATTTCTCTAGCAATTTCTTCTTTGACCCATTGATTATTTAATAGAGTATTGTTTAATTTCCTTATATCTATAATAGTTTTGGTTCTTTGGTGGTTATTAATTTTCAGCTTCGTTCCATTATGGTCAGAGAAAGTACTCTGGACAATTTCAGTCTTATTAAATTTATAAAGACTTGTTTTGTGTCCAAGCATATGATGTATGCTGGAGAGTGTTATGTGGGCACTAGAGAATAACATATATCTTATTTAGGTGGGGTATAAGATCTATATATGTCTATTAGGTCTAATTCACTTATCATGTCATTTAGGTTCTCTATTTCCTTGTTGATGCTGTGTCTGGTTGTTCTATCTATAGTGGAGAGTGTTCCTGGGTCTAAAATGTGTTTCTAGTCAACAGCATATATATGGATTACATTTTTAAATCTATTCTGCCAGTCTGTATCTTTCAGTTGGTGAGTTTAGTCTGTTAATGTTCAAAGTTATTAGTGTAAAATCAGTTCTTGGAGCTGCTGTTTCATTTTTAGTTTTTATTTCTCAGATCTATATATTCCCTCTCTCTCTTTTTATCTTTGAATTACCCTTTCAACTCTGTTCCCTCCTCCAGACCTTCCTCTCCTGGCTATTTTTTTTCACCTGACTAGACTCCCTTCAGTATTTCCTGTAGGGCAGGTCTCTTGTTGATTAGTTCTCTCAGTCTTTGTTTTTGAAGATTTTACTCTCCTCCTCAATCTCAAAGGACAGCTTGACTAGATGAAGAATTCTTGGCTGAAAGCTTTTCTCATTCATGATCTTAAATATATTCAAACCATTGCCTTCTCATCTCCATGGTACCTGTTGAGTAGTCTAATCTCAGTGTGATATGGTTTCCCTTGTATGTAGTAGATCACTTTTCTCATTCTGCTTCCAGGACTCTTCAATATTTGACCTTTGAAGTAGACCTATTTGGGGTTCATTGGGCCTCTCTGATTTGCATACTCGTGTCTTTTATAAGGGTTGGAAGTTTTCCCCGATTCTGTCTTCAGCTAACCTTACCAGCCCTTTACTCTTCTTATGGGACATCAATGATTCTTATATTTGTGTGCCTTTGTTGCCCATTCTCTGAGATTCAGTTGCATTTTTTTCATCATTCCTGCTGTTTATTCTTTTGTGCTTCTTCTATTCTGCTGTTGTGTATGTCTCTAGTATATTTCTAAATTGATCTACTGTATCTTTCATCTCTATGAAATATGCTGTTTTTCTTTCAATTTTTCTAATTCTTCTTTATGCTCTTCTAGTGTTTTCTTGATATCCTTTATTTCTTTATAAATATCCTTGAATAGTTCCATATTCTCTGTTCCCTCCATTGTTTGGATTTGGTTGTATGGCTGAGCCATTTTTCTGGATCTTCAGGTGCTTTGTGATTTTCTGTTGTTTGGATATTTATTTCACTTGTCTGAAGTTTTGTATTTATTTTGATTTGCATTGAAGGTTTCCTTTTGCGTTTGGTTTGTCAGTAACACCCTGCCAAACCAAGGCCTGGCTCTCATGTAGGGAGTACATTCTACTTGAGGTTTATCAGAAGTTAGCAGGGGTGCACAGGTAGTTCAACAGCAGAACACCTTTCTGCCATGCGTGAGACCTGGGCTCAACTTCTGGCCCATGCACTCAAAAAACAAAACGAAACTAAACATAACTCAGCAATAGTAGGCCCCAAAGTCAGGAAGAGACAGCCAGCATATATTGGGAATGAACTCAGACTGGTGCCCACAGAAGAGATGAAAAAAAAAGAAACATAAAAAATATGTAAATATAAACATAAAAATAAAAAAATACCAATAAAAAAATATATATATATTTCAAAGCCTAGGCACATAGAAGTTTGATAGACTGCAGTTACCCCGTCTTCCCAGAAGGTGGCACTGCTCCTTGATTGCAGCAGCTGGCTGTGCAAAATGATGTATATGGTGGGCAGCTGCTCCTGGTGCACGTTGGAGGGATGAGGGATCTGATCACAGGGCTGGCAGAATGGCAGATTATAGCCCAATGGATCTAATGTTCACTGCATCTGACCAAACGGGTATTCCCAGCACCCAACAAGCCCAACTTTTTGTGGTGATTGGCTAAATTAATCTCTGGGCCCTGCATGGACACTGCCAGGTGCAGACCTGCCTGGGGAGGTTTCCCCAGCCAACAGTTGGGGCAGGCTAGAGTGGAGGGATGATCCAGTCCTTTGGACCCACACTTCCCCGCATGCTGCTGCCAGCTCCCGGTGGCAGTCATGACCAAATAGACCAACCCTGCTCTCGCCATCCCTAACTCCATGTCACTCTTCTCCCTATGAAATATGGACGACCCTCTTCAATCACTAACCCCTCAGAACTTCAGTGCCAGTCATTGTTTCTGTTCCTTATCTTGTTCTATGGAACAGGGGTGAACCCATCCTACTCTAGTATGCCATCTTCCCCCAAATTATAAATTTTTAAAAACTGGCAGATACCATAAAATTTCCTCAAAAAAAGGCATAATATTTTAAATTAACTGCCTAATATATCTCTTAACTCCTTTTCTAAACTTTTCGCCATATATTCTTTCATTGCTTCTTCATTATAACAAGGATTTTCTTGTATCTTACCTAGAATAGATTATACAATCTTTCCTCTAGTCTGGTTGTTAGAAGTTTATTTTAATATTGATAATTTATGAAACTTTTGGCTTCATAACTTATTGACATTGTCATTTAATTTTTTAGGTTATCATCAAATTGGAAAACTAACATTTTTTTCATGTAGGAGTAGTAAGATGTCATGTTTTCAAGTTTTTTTGTGTGGCAACTAATCTTAAATACTTTTTCATTAGATGATAGTCATTTTCACTATTCTTTTTGTCATGTTATAGGCATGTATGAGATATAAGGAAAATCTGTTAGTGTTGGCCTTTTACTGAAGGCATATACCTGCCCTTCATGGTTATTGTTCGCTGGAGACTGGAGTAGGACTAGAGGAAGAAGCATGGGTATAAAGAAATGATAAAAGATACAGCATTCCATTCTTTGTTCTTCAGCTGTTTGCCAGGAGAGTTGCCTTGTCCTAAAAGACTGTTAGATATTTATTTTTCTGTCAATTTTTCTTTTTGTTTTGTTTCCCAATTTTTAAACAATTTTTCATTGTTTTTAAACTTTTTTGTATGTTTTCTCCTGAGTTATTTATTTCTGGGTTTGCCTACTTTTAACTGTTTTTGTTGTTTACAATTTTGAATTAATTTTAAAATTAATTTGTATCCTAGTTTTGGCACTAACTATGTGTAAACCTAAGTTTCATCATCATCTATCAATAGGGTTATTATGAAGATTAAATATCTGTAAAGCCTGGGATTGTGGCTGGCACATAATAAGTGCTGGCTTAATGTTAGCTATGAATTACTATAAACTGCTTATTCTAAACATTGTCACATTCTATGACATTTTTTAATTTATCTGAATTTTTTTCTCTTAGCTTTTTTCTTATCCTTTTTTCACACTTTTTTTGTTTTGACAGCCTATCTTATTTTTATCTCATCATCCTTAACACTTACACCAGCTTATCATTTCCTTTCTTTCTTTACTTATTTATTCATCCATTTGTTTAATTTCTAAGTGTATATATTTCGAATGTTTTGAAAATTGGTTTTTTGTCCATTGGTTTATATGGTATTAGGAAAGTCTGTTCATAAGTGTAACAATTTCAGAGAATCTCAGCAACCTAATAGGGAATGTTTTTTCCCTGTAGCCACCTTGGTTAGCTTTCCTGGCTCTATTTATAGATCCCACATCTTCTCAATGTTGACTCCTCCATAAACTTTAATCTGAATAAAGGCTAAATTGCTTTCCTGTTGTTCCAGTAGAACAGATTTGTTTTCTCCTGTTGTGTACCACGCAGGCCTATTATAAGTCTTTATGGCTCACAAGATCTAAAAATTGATTTCATATGGTTGGTAAGCCATATAAAAAGAAGGTGCCCAAAAGGGGTATTTCCAATTGGGAAAGGGAGTTTAACATAATATTCTTGATTGACCTTAGCAAGAGATGCAGCTTATATTGAATCCTCCAATAAAATTCCATAGAATAGAAGAATTTTAGAAATTGCCTCCATCTTATTCTATTAACGATTTACAGTCTTTTCTAGGATCATAACAGAAAGACCCTTTTGGTGATGGGTCTTTCCACCTTCCATCATTATGAATTTCAAGAAGTTGTCTAGAGTAAGATTACCCCACATAACATTTCTTTCTCTTACTGTTTTTTCTTGTTTCACTGCAGAGAAAAATTGGAAGCACAAATGAGGGAAAAAGACTAAAAAGTAGATTTGTCATTTTAACATGTATCTTCTAGACTTTTCTCTTTGTAAATATATTTTTGTGTGTATTGGTGCTGTACTATCTTTATTGGGCTGCAACCTTAGCAATATATCATGACATCTTGACATGTCAATAAATACAGAGTCTAAATCATTATCTGTAATGCCTTCATAATGCCATCATATGAATATACCCAGACGTAAATCAATCTTTTTCTATTTTTGGCCATATCATCATTATCTGTAATGCCTTCATAATGCCATCATATGAATATACCCAGACGTAAATCAATCTTTTTCTATTTTTGGCCATATCATCATTATCTGTAATGCCTTCATAATGCCATCATATGAATATACCCAGATGTAAATCAATCTTTTTCTATTTTTGGCCATATCCTTGAACAACTTTGTGCACTTTCTCAATTATATTCTCAGAAATTCTTATAAGGGGAATTAATAGCTCATGAACATAAATTTTTTAAAAACAACTTTTAATACATATTTAATGCATATTACTTTGTTCCCCTAAAATAGAACTTGACACAGATGTTCTGTTAGGGATTTTAAAATGGCAACAGCCTCATGTTTGTTGAGCTGTTTCTATAAACTAAGATATCAAAAGGGAAGATGAGGACAAGATGGTGACTTAGGTGTGGAATTTAGTTCATCCTCCAGAGCACCTAGTAAATAGCCAGGAACTGTACAGAACAACTGCTGGGGCTGCATTAGCAACCGGACACACAGCGTACATCAGTCTGGACAAGCTGGACCAGCTGAGACCTCACACAGAACTTTAAATTTCCCAAGTTGTGGAGGCTGGTGTGCCTCACCCATGGGCATGGCAGTCTGGTTCCCTGAGGGAAAAGTAAACAGGCTTTACTAGCAGCAAGGGCTTAGCTCAACCAAGCTCCACTTGTGGAATTAATTAACAATTTCTGAGTGCTGAAAATAGGTGTCCAGCACAGAGAAACATGGAATAAGCGTTAAAGGTACTAGGAGGTTTTGCCTTGGCAGAGAAGGGGCGGGGCTGATGGAAAAAAAAAAAACTGAAATACTGCAAAAGGGTTGGACCGAGCATTCTGTGGAGATGTTAGAATAGAGGGTTCTGGGAAAAAGGCAGAATAGAATAGGTTGAGTTCACTGCTGCAAGGAATAGCTTGAGAAAGGATGGGAACATGACTGAGACGGTGAATCCAGGGTGTAAGTGACCTGGGAGGGTCTTCTGCACCACATAGGGAGGCCCTGGTTAGAAAAGCTGAAGAATTGATATGTAGAGAACTAGAGACTGTCCAGCAGTTGCAAACAACCTAATGCTTCCCTTTCCAAATAGAAGCCCGGAGCCAGCAGGAGTGCATGGACAAGGAGACTGGGACAAGGAATGCTCTACCCCTGTATCCTCCATGCTGCAACCCTGCTCCTGCACTCCATGATCTGTCTGAGTTGCACCCCATACCCAAGGCCACTGCACTGCACCTCTACCACCCCGCACCTCGCACCCCATGCTCAAAGGCACCAATGTTGCACCTCCAACCTGTGCCTGTACCTGCGCTGCAATACATCACTGCACTGTTGTGTCCACCCTGCGCCCTGCATCCTGCTCCACATCCATCTCACAAATACAAAGCTTTAGTCTACTGAAGGAAATCAACTTACAAAGTAAACCAATCAAGATATTTACATGCCTCTAAGGCAACAGAAGATCACTAACTATATCAAGATGCAGACAGATACAGCCCCACCTAATGACCAAATTAAAACAGACTTTGGAATAACTAATCAAAGATGTTCATATAACCCTACTAAATAAAATCAGTGGACTGGCTAATGACATAAAGGAGATCAAGAAGACTCTAGAAAGAGGAATTTGAAGGAATAAATAGAAAAATAGCAGATATCACAGACATAAAGATGCTGTAGACCAAATAGACACACAACAGCGGAGTGGAAGAGCGGAAGAAAGAATAAGTGAACTAGAAAAGGACGACTGATTTCGAACACTCAAAACAGCAAATGGAAAAAAAGATGGAAAAATGTGAAATGGATCTTGGGGAAATGATGTACAAAACAAAATGCACAAATTATAAGAAACATTGGTATCCCAGAAGGAGAAGAGAAGACAAAAGGCATGGAAAGATTAGTTAAGGATAGAATGGAGGAAAACTTCCATCCCTTGTAAAGGACATAAATATGCAAATCAAAGAAGCCCAGTGAACTCTAAATAGAATAAATCCAAATAGGCCTTCCCCAAGACATATATCAATCAGTCTATCAGATTTTGAAGAGAAGCAGAAAATCCTGAGAGCAGCAAAAGAAAATATACTCCATACAAGGGAAACAACATAGATGAGTTCAGACTACTCAACTGACATTATGGAGGTGAGAAGGCAGTGGTATGAGATATTTAAGATCCTGAAAGAGAAAGACTTGCAGCCAAGGATTCTGTACCCAGCCTCATTGTCCTTCTAAACTGAGGGGACATTAAAATTTTCACAGAAAAACAAATCCTGAAACAAATTTTCAGCAAGAGAATGCCCCTACAAGAAATACTGAAGGGAGTTCTTCCAGTTGAAAAAAAAAATAGGAGTGGTAGGTCTGGAGGAAGGCACAGAATTGAAGAGTATCAGTAAGGGTAAATTAAAGGATAAAAAGAGAAAGATGGAAAAGGATATATAAATATGACAAACAGAATCCAAAACATAAGATGGTGGATTCAAGAAACCCCTTTTCAATAATAACTTTGCATGTTAATGAACTAAACTTACCAATAAAAAGATACAGATTGGCAGAATAGATTAAGAAATATAAGATTAAGAAATATAAACCAGATATATGCTGCTGACAAAAGACTCATCTTAGACATGAGGATACAAATAGATTGAAAGTGAAGGGATGCAGAAAGATGGTCCATGCAAATTGTAACCAAAAGAAAGCAGGAAAGGAAGAGTTATGCAAAATTTATATTTTCTGTAGCACACTGTATAATTTAACTTGTATGATCAGCTTATTCAAACACCATAATTACATGGAAACTTGAATAGGGAGTGAGATCTTGGTTTGTACAGGATGGTGTGATGCCCTGATGCATCCCACTGTAATCTGGGCAGAAGATTAAAAAGCCCCTGAGGAACTGGGGAAAAGGTAGAAATATTAAAGACCTGATATCCTTGCAAGCATTAGGGACTGACATTTTGATGAGCCAGGCCCTCACTCTTGGGGCTGGCCCTTATGCAATGTATACCTGCAAAGGAGAAGCTAAGCCTGCTTATGATTATGTCTAACAGTCACCCCAGAGAACCTCTTTTGTTGCTCAAATGTGGCCTCTGTCTCTAAGCCAACTCCACAGGTAAACCCACTGCCCTCCCCCCTATATGGGACGTGACTCCAGGGGTGTAAATTTCCCTGGCAATGTGGGACACACTCTCTCAGGGGTGAGCCTGGCGTTGGCATCGTGGGATTGAAAGAGACTTCTTGACCAAAAGAGGGAAGAGAAAGGAAACAAAGTTTCAGTAGCTGAGAGATTTCAAGTAGAATCAGGAGGTCATTCTGGAGGTTTTTCTTTTGATGTAGTGGAGTATCTAAAGGGAGATGCCTAAATGATTGAACTGTAATCCAATAGCCTTGATTCTTGAAGACGATTGGATAACCATAGAGCTTTTAAGGTCTGTCCATGTGATTATGAAAACCTTGTGACTGATACTCCCTTTATCCTGTGTAAGGACTGATGAGTAAGAACAAAAAAGACAATAAATAAATAAATAAATAAATAATAGGTGGGATGGGGAGATGGGATGCTTTTGGTGCTCTTTTTATTTTTATTTTCTTTAAAAAAATGTACAGAGCTCCTATTTGGAATGATGGAAATGTGATAATGGATAATGGTGGTGGTAGCACAGCATTGTGAATATAATTAACAGCACTCAAATATATATAGCTGAATGTGGTTAAAATGGGAAATGTTATATTGCATATATGGTAATAGGATAATTTTTTTAAATCCATGGATCTGCACTATACAGTGGACCCTAATTAAACCATGGATTATAGTTAATAGTACAGTTATAAAAGTGTGCTTTCACCTATTGTAACAAACATAATCACAGCAATTCAAGGTGTTATTAATAGGGTGGTATTGGGAATCCTGTATTTTTATGCATGATTTTTCTGTAAACACAATTTCTTTCATAAAATTAAAAAAAAAGTACATGGGTATAGTTTCTGCTTTAGGTGATAAAACACTTGAGGTAATGGATGTTGGTGATGGTAGCACAATAGTGTAAATGTAACTAATACCACTGAATTGTACACTTTAAAGTAGCCAAAATGCAAATATTTGAGTTATATATGTTGTTACTACAATAAAGTTTAAAAAATACGCATATAAATGCATTTAAAAAAAGAAAGCAGGAGTAGCTATACTAATATCAGACAGAACAGACTTTAAATGTAAAGATATAATAAGAGACAAAGGGACATTTCACCAAGTAGAAATAACAATAGCAAATGTTTATGCTTCCATTAGGGAGCTCCAGAGGACATGAGACAGACATAGGCAAAACTGAAGAGAGCGATAGACATTTCAATAATAATACTAGGAGACTTCAATACACCACTCTTCTCTATAGATAGATCAACAAGCAAATAGAGAGATTAACCAACTTGATAAATGAATTAGACCTAAGGTTCATTACACTCTTAAACACCAGGATATGCATTCTTCTCTAGTGCTCATGGAACATTCTCCAGGATAGATCATATGCTGGGCCACAAAACGGGTCTTTATAAATTTAAAAACAGAAGTTATTCAAAGCAGCTTCTCTGATCACAGTGGAATGAACCTGGATATCAAAACCACCAAAGAATGAGAACTTTCGTAAGTATATGGAGATTAAATAACATACTCTTAAACAACCAGTGGGTCAAAGAAGAAATTTCTAGAGACACCAGTAGCTATCTGGAGACTAATGAAATTGAGAATACAACATCAAAATTTATGTGCTGAGAGGGAAATTTTTTGCCTTAAATACTTATATTAAAAAACAAGAAAGAACAAAAATTGAGTACTTAACTGTTCACCTGGATGAATTTGAGAAAGAAGAGCAAACCAACCCCAAAACAAATAGAAGAAGAGAAATAACAGAGATCAAAGCAGAGTTGAATGGGGGAGCAAAAGAACAATAGGAAGAATGAATAAAACCAAAAGTTGCTTCTTTGAAAAAAATCAATAAAGTCAATGGTCCTACTAGCAAGTCTGACAAAGAAAAAAATCAAGAGGATGCAAATAAAATCAGAAATGAGGGGGAATCATTATCACAGACCCTGAAGAAATAAGAGAAATCATAAGATTATACTGTGGACAACTATATGCCAACAAACTAGACAACATTGATGAAATGGACAAATTCCTGGAAACACGCAAAACTGCACCAACTCAGGAAGAAATAGAAGATCTCAACAAACCAATCACAAGTAAAGAGATTCAATCAGTAATCAAAAATCTTCCTACAAAGATAAGCCCAAGGCCAGATGGCTAAACAGGGGAATTTTATCAAACATTCCAAAAGAATTAACCCCAGTGCTGCTCAAACTTTTCAAAAAAATTGAGGAAAAAGGAATACTACCTAAATTATTTTATGAAACTAATATCACTTTAATTCCAAAACTGGGTGGAGTTGCTACAAGAAAGGAAAACTATAGGGCAGTCTCCCTAATGAACATAGATGCAAAAATTCTGAATGAGATACTAGCAAATTGAATCCAAGAACACATTCAAAGAATTGTACACCACAATCAAGTGGGGTATATACCAGAAATGCAGGGATGGTTCAACACAAGACAATCAATTAATGTGATATAACACATTAACAAATCGAAATGGAAAAATCACATGATCATCTCGATTGATGCTGAAAAAGCATTTGACAAAATTGAACATCATTTTTCTGATAAAAACACTTCAAAAGATAGGAATCAAAGATAAATTCCTCAATATGATAAAGGGAATATATGAAAAACCTATAGCCAGCATCGTACTCAATGGAGAGATGGAAAGCTTTCCCCCTAAGATGAGAAACGAGACCAGGATATCCTCTGTCACCACTAGTATTCAACATTGTTCTAGAAGTCCTAGCTAGATTAGTCAGGCAGAACAAAGAAATAAAAGGCAACCAGATT
This sequence comes from Myrmecophaga tridactyla, assembly GCA_004026745.1. NCBI lineage: Eukaryota > Metazoa > Chordata > Mammalia > Pilosa > Myrmecophagidae > Myrmecophaga > Myrmecophaga tridactyla. The sequence continues at coordinate 21,021 of PVIY010023072.1, read as the reverse complement.
GGAAAGGAAGAAGTAAAACTTTCATTATTTGCAGACATGGTACCATACTTGGAAAATCCTGAGAAATCTACAAAAAAAGTTACTTGAGCTAATTAAACAAATTCAGCAAAGTGTCAGGATATAAATTAAGGTGCAAAAATCAGTAATGTTTCTATACACAGGCTATAAACTGAGTAGTCAGTTAAGGAAAAAATTCCATTGAAAATATCTAAAAGAATCAGGTACCTAGGGATGTACAGAAAACTATATAACATTGCTAAAAGAAATAAAAAATCTAAATAGCCGGAAATGCATTCCCTGCTCATGGATAGGTAGGTTAAATATAGTTTAGATGTCAGTTCTACCCTAATTGATCTACTAATTCAACACAGTACCAATCAATATTTCCACAACCTACTTTGAAGACTTGGAAAAGCTAGTTACCAAATTTATCTGGAAGGGAAAGACACCCTGAATAGCTAAAAGCATCCTAAAAAACAAAATGAAGTGGGAGGATTAACACTTCCTCATTTTAAAACTTATAAGGCCACAGTGGTGAAAACAATATGGGACTGTCACAAACATTGAAGTATTGACCAATGAAATCAAATTGAGAATGTAGAAATAGACCACCAAATATAACTGATGTTTGACAAGGCCCCCAAATCCTCTGAACTGGGACAAAATAGTCTTTTCGATGAATGCACATGGGAGGTATGGATATCAATGGCTAAAAGAATGAAAGAGGACTCTTATCTCACACCCTCTACGAAAATTAACTAAAAATGGATCAAGCACCCACCTACATATAAGAACTAGTTCCATAAAGCTAGAAGAAAATGTAGGGAAACATCTTCAAGATTTAGTAATAGGAGGTAGGCTTAAACTTTCCATCCAAAGCACAAGCAACAAAAGAAAAAATTGATAAACGGGAACTCCTCAAAATCAAATGCACCTCAAAAGACTGCCAAAAAGGTGAAGAGACAGCCAACTTAATGGGAAGAAATCACACATTGGACAAAGGTTTGATATCTTGTATACCTAAAGAAATCATACAACTCAACAACAAAAAGAACAAACAATGCAATTATAAAATGGGCTAAAAGATATGAATAGGCATTTTTCTGAAGAGTAAATACAGATGGCTGAAAAGCACATGAAGAGATGCTCATTTTCATTAGCTGTAAGGGAAATGCAGATCAAGACTACATTGAGAAACCAACTCACACCTGTAAGAATAGCTGCTATTAAAGAGGAAACTGCAGTTGTTGGAGAGGATGTGGAGAAATTGGGACACTTATGTGCTGCTGGTGGGACTATATGAATGTTATACAGCCACATGGAAGACAGTTTGGCGGTTCCTTAGGAAACTAAATATCAAGTTGCCCTATGACCCAGTATTAGCACTAGAAGAGCTGAAAGCAGTGACACAGACATTTGCACACTGATGTTCATAGCAGCATTATTCACAATCGCCAAAAGATAGAAGAAATTCAAGTGCCCATCAAAGTGTGAGTGGATTAACAAAATGTGGTATATACATACGTTGTAACATTATGCAGCAGTAAGATGAAATGATGTCCTAAAGCGTATGACAAGATGGATGAGTCTTGAGGACATGATGCTGAGTCAGACACAGAAGGATAGATGCTATATGACTCCACTTTTATGACCATGGTAAAGGTAAAATCAGAGGCTTATAATGTAGAATGTAGGGAATTTAGAAATACATAGAAGCTAGAGATGGGTGAACAATTAGCTAATGTGCTTGAACTCAAATATATGGGAATAGATAGAAGTGAAGGTGGTTTGCTTGTGGATCTATAAGTAATATTACTATTTTGAAGGTAAACATGATTGAAAGGGGTTGTATAGTCCTATGGGTCCCATTGATTAACACTAGAAATATAAAGTAGTTCTTGCATGAACTACTTCAAAGGTATGATTCTTGTACAAACGTGTTCAAGTCCAGGATACGGGGAAACAGCTATTGCATGCTATGGAATATTTTTAACAGGAAAACATCAGTAGTACCACAGCAACACCAGGGGTAGTAATAAGGAGAGAGACAAGAATAAGGGGAGGTTCAAATTTCCTGTTTGGTGAGGATGTGTTTGTTTATCTTTCTCTTGGGAACAATGAAATTATGAAAAATTGAGAGTGTTGATGGACTGTGGACTTTGGACATTATACATGATGCCTAATGACTGCAGGTTCCTGAGTGATGCAGTGACTGAGAAGTAGATTGGTAAATGATACTGTATACATATAATAGAATATTGTGCTGCTGTAAAAAGGAATGTAGTTGGGAGACATGCAACATTGTGAATGAACTCTGGGACAATTGGTGAGACAAAATAAGCCAGATAGAAAAGAGCAATTATTGGATGGTCTCATTTAGAAAATGCTTATAAGAAAATAGGGGCCTAGATTTTAAGTTCTTACAGCAGACTCATTTAGTCCGCAATGGTAATTATTATTTCTGGATTTTTAGAAGCTGTTTTATAGATGTATAACCTGGTATTCAGAGGTTATAATAACAAAGCCAGTCAAGTCAGGATTAAGGTAATTCAGAACACAGGGGTAAGGAAGACATTGTATTTCAGAACTTCACTTACTCTTTGAGACCAAAGGAAGAAATTTTTATTTCATCCAGAACCTAAATTTTCAGTAGCACACAATCTAACTCAACCTGTCTAGATAGCTCATTTAAACAGTTGAAACACAGGGAGCTCAGAATGAAAATGAGAGCCTTTAATCCTGTTTAGCTTAATGTAATGCCTGGATATATCCCAGAACATATTAACCAGATAATCAAAAAATACTGGCAAAGTTTCTTGAGGGATGGGAGAAAAAACATGGAACAATTAAACTTTACTGCTGGAGAAACTCCTGATACTGTGTCAAATATTAAGGACACCCAAATCAATAGGCCAAGCCTATTAAGCTTATGTATGTAATGGAGAAACTAAGCCTACCCAAAGGCATACCTAAGGGTTACTTCCAGAGGACCTCTTTTGTCGCTCAGATGTGGCCTCATTTTCTCTAAGCCCAACTTTGAAAGTGAAACCATTGCTCTCCCCACTATGTGGGACATAACACCCAGGGGTAAAAGTCTTGCTGGCGTGTGGGGAGATGACTTCCAGGGATGATTTTGGTCCTGGCACCCTGGGATCAACAATGCCATCCTGACCAAAAGAGTTTAGATGTGTAACAAATAAGGTATCAGTGGCTGAGAGAGTTCACATAGAGTCAAGAGGCTACTCTGGAGGTTGTTCTTATATAAACTTCAGGTATACTTTGCTACCTATCATAACTTGCCAAACTCCAAAACCATTCCAGCCTATCCTAAAGAACACCTAGGGCAATACATGAGATTTTTCAAAGGTTCCATGCGCTAAGGTAACTTTCCAGAAACCTACAACCTCCAGATCCTTGGACCAGATAAGTCCTGAAACTTAGGCCAGCCTTTCCAGAGCATCAGCTAGTTCTGTCTCCCTACCCCTTATTATTAACTGCCCCTTCCAACAAGAAGAATTTAGAATGGTCATGGCCCAAATACCCCTGAAAAGTGAGATAGAAAGATCACAGGTGATGGTGGAGTTATACAAAAAAAGGCAGGTTTTTTTTTTTTTCACATGGGCAGCCACCAAGAATTGAACCCGGGTCTCCAGCGTACAGGCCAGAGCTCTGCTTGCTGAACCACTGTGGCCCACCCCAGAGAAGGCAGGTTTTAACAATCGGGTATGATTGCTGAGTCATTATATTGATAATTATTTTATTCTCCTGTGCATTAGAGTAGCTAGAAGTAAAAACCTAAAATTCTGGAATTCTCACCCATACTAAAGCCCGAAATCTGTTCTACAACTAATTGTTGTGCTGTGCTTTGAAATTCATTGCTTTTTTACATGTATGTTTTTTTTCACAAAGCAGGAAAAAAAAAGTCAGTTGTGATGATAAAAAGATATTTATTCCTTCTAGCCTCCTATATTTTGGAGCAGCTAGAGGGGAAAAATCTGAGATGATGGTATGGTAGCCCATGATAGAGTCTGGGATCTGTCCAGTAACTACTTGTGGAAGAGTGCTTTGAAAACTATTTCTTTTTCTTCCTTTGCTTTGCATATATGTTATAGAGTAGAAAAAGTTCCAAAAAAAGAGTGAAGACAAGAAATCAAAGGCAATATAACACAATTGAACTGAGTCATATGAGAGCCTATTATCCCCCTTCTCTGAGTAGTCAAGGAGAGGAATCATTGCACTATATAGGAGAGTCATGTGACAGGAGCTGGCCTTTGTTTGAAAATGTAGGCAACCTTCTGCAACCCAGAAGAAACCCAGGAAAACACATATCTCTTCATCCCTTTCCTCCTGCCCTCTGATCACCTGTTGGTAATGACATAAACCACATTGGAAGTAAAAGGGCGAATGAGCCCCATGATGCAGCTCACAGAGGGCCAGATGGAAAATATTCAGTACATATTTACTCCATTTGATGAATCCTTTCAAGTGTGATTTTTTCCCATATCAAAATGAGACCATATCAACTAACCATGTTTCTCAGTTCTATATTGTAGCTCTTTCTCAATTTTTTCTCATGGAACGCATATCCTCAGATCCACTCTGTTTTTACCCTTGTTGCTTATAATATCTATCCTCAGTAACTGACTGCAGTTAACTCTTCTGCTCTGTAACTTCCCTTGGCAATAGAGAAGATCTTATACTGTGAAAATAACTGTCAAGCTATGTCACAAATATTTATGAGCATTTACTTTGGCCAGGTATTGTGATTGTGCCAGGTCTGTGTAATGGTGAGCAAAAACACGGGTTGCCTTTGCCTTCATGTAGCAGTCTGGAGAATTAATTAAATAATCTCACAAAAAATGTAAAATTGCCACTGTAGTAAGTGCTTCGAAGGTGAAATATAGAGAGTTATGAGAAAATATAATAGAAGAAATCAAGGCACGCTTCTCGAAGAGACGCTTGAGCTGAGACCTGAAGAATGAGTAAGAATCAACTAGATGGGAAAGTAAGGGTGTTTCAGGTAAAAGAAAAAGCATATGTAAATGCCCAATATTAGCAGGGAACATGGCAAGCAGAAAGAACTGAAAGAAGCCCAATGTGACTGGAGTGGAAGGAGATAAAAATGAGGTTGAAAACATAGGCAAGGAGGACCTTAGAGGTTGGGCCTTAGAGGCTATGGTAATATGTTCTGTCTTTCTTTTAGATATAAGATTTCTATGTTTTTAAAGATTGTTAAATGGAATCAATTTGGTGAACTGTAAAGAACAGAAAAAGAGATACATGCATAAAGATTAGTTAGAAATCTGCAGTCTAGGCAAAAGACTTTTGTAGCTTGGAGTAGAGGGGTGTAGTATTACATAGTATATCTACATACATTGAAAACCCCATTAGATGTTAGGATTCTTTCTTTTAACCATCGTGTCTATTTAAAAAAAATCCAGAGTAGTCTATTATGTTTACCCAGATCTTTACATTCCTATTGTTCTTCCTTCACTCTGATGTTCTTTTTAAAGAATTTAGTAATTTTTTTGGAGTACATCTGCTGGCAACAAATTATCTTTGTTATTCTTCGCCTGAGAAAGTCTATTTTACCTTTATTCCAGAAGAATATTTTTTGCTGGATATATAAAATTCTGGGCTAAAATTCTTTTAGCATTTAAAAAATTTGGTGTCACTTCCTTTTGGTCTCAGTGATTTCTGATGAGAAATCCATAGTTATTCAAATTTGTTGTTCCTGTAGAAATAATGCATCCATTTTCTCTGGATTTTTTCAGGACTCTTTGTCTTGAATTTTCAGCAGTTTGATTATGATGCATCTGGCATAGATTTCTTCAGGCTTATTTGGGATTTGCTGCCTTTCTTAAATCTGTAGGTTTATGTCTTTTGTCAAAACTTGGGTAATTTTAGCCATTATTTCTTCAAATATTTTTTATACTACTGCACTCTTTGTCCACTTCTTCTGAGATTTAGATAATGCAAGTATTAGACCTTTTGTAATTATCTCACAGGTGTTTACAATCTTATTTTCTCTTTCTTGTTAACATTGGATATTTTCTGTTGACCTATCTTCAAATTCACTGACACTTTTCTCTGTTATTTCTCTTCTCCTGTTGACTGAAATCCAGTGAGCAATTACTTTTGGTTACTGTGTTTTTTAGTTCTAAAATTTCCATTTGATTTTTTCTGTTGTTTTTACTGGGATTTTCTATTTTCCTCTGGTTTCAGGAGTATATTTACCATTTCTTAGTGGAGCGTTTTTATATAATACCTACTTTAGATTCTTTGTCCGATTTTTCTAACTTCTGTGTCATCTTAGCATTGGTGTCTTTTGATTTTCTTTTTCCATGTGAGTCAGTATTTTCTTGGACTTTCCTATACTGTCACTTCCGGTTGTATATTTTGGATTAAATATGCTTTGAGATCCTGTATCTTATTTAAATCTCAATGGGTATATTACTGTTTTTATTTAAGCAGGAAGTTGACCTGACTAGGTTCAAGATGTAAATTCCAACCCACTTTCTTTGTGCTGTGATTCTAATGTCATTTCAATTTTCAAAGCCTTTGCAGTGCTATTCAGATTTATACTTCCCTACTCACAAACTTCTTAATACTTTCCAATTTCCTGGCATTCTTCTTGTCAGTCATCTTATTCGAAAACTTGAGTTGTAGTTTTTGTTCTCTGCTATGCACTTCTACAACTGCACCCACATGTGGGGCAAAGCAGCAAGAAAACACAGGAGGAAAACATTAGCAAGGGTTAGCCCTCTTTGGAACCTTAGCTCACCTGAACTGAGAATAAAGTCCCCCTCCATCAGAGAGTTTTGGCTTCTGCAGGTTTCTCTTTCTACCAAGTGGTAACACCACCAAAGGATTGCTTGAGGGCTGGAGTTTTGAGAAAACAGAGAAAGGAAAAAGAAAGGGAGACTTTCACACACACTGAGCATAGGAGAGCTTTCCTACTCTTAAAGTCAGAAGCAAAAGGTTCTATCAGAGCTCTCTGTGTATATGCCCCAAATCTCACTCTGAGGTTTCTGGCACCATGAGTTCAGGCCAGGGGATATTGGAGGGAAAAAAAATGGTAAACTCACTGCCAATTTGGTGACGCTTCAAATCATGATCTTCTTCCTTACAATGCCTGCTATGATTCTCTTTGAGTTCTCTATGCTGTTGCATGCTTTCTGTTCGGTTTATAGCTGTATTCAGTGATACAGGGCAGAGTGTGCTGACCCCATCTTCTGACTTCATTTATAATCTTTTAAGCGCCCTTTAATTTATATACCTGATGGCTGAGATAATTCTTTAAAGATATTCATCCAAGGATTGCCAGTACGATTGGCAAAAGCTTACCTTGATTGCATCTGAGCTAATAGGATTATTTCTTCAACTATGTCCCCTTTTCCCCCTGCCACAAGCTTGTTTACAAACATGATTATTAATGAATGAGAAATTATGGGAGAAGCCTAAGGAAAATTTTATTATGTTTCTACCTGGTTTTCATGTTACAGATTATATGCAGGAACCTCTCCACCTATCATAAATACTTCTATTAATTTTATAAAGCTCATCATGTTATGATTGTTATCAATGTTTATTGGATGACCACTCTACACATACTGTGGCACTACAAGCAATTAAATGGGCTGGGTTTTTAAAAGAATAAGGTGATAGTATCCAAATTCATTTATTTCTTGACTACCTTTTTATGTTATAATACATAAAATTTGCCTTTGTAGCCATTTTAAATGTGTAATTTAGTGGCATTAAATACTTTTACGATGTTATGCCATCATTATCACCTTCCATTACTAAAAGTTTTTTATCATACAAACTCTTTACCCATTAAGCAATAATTCCCCATTCTCCTTTCCTCCAGCACTGATAAACTCCAATCTCTTTTATATCTCTATGGATTTGCTTTTTCTAGATATTTCATACAAGTGGAATCATACATTATTGTCCCCTTGTATCTGGCTCATTTCATGTAACATATTTTCAAGGTTCATCAATGTTGTAGCATGTATCAGAACTTCATTCCTTTTTATGGCTGAGTAGTATTCCATTGTATGTATTCTAGTTTGCAAGCTGCTGGAATGTGATATACCAGACCTGGGATGGCTTTTAAGAAGGGGAATTTAGTAAATTACAAGTTTACAATTCTAAGGATGTGAAAGTGTCCAAATAAGGCACTGACAAGAGGTTACCTTCACTCAAGGAAGGCCAATGGGTCAGGAACACCTCTGTCAGCTGGTAGTCACATGGATGGCACCTGCTGGTCCCTTGTTTCTGTTCTCCATTGCTTTCAGCCTCTGTTCCTGTAGAGGTTCCTCACTTTACTTCTCCAGGGCTAACTTTCATCTCTTGGCTTCCCTTGGCTCTCTCCACGTTCTGGCTTGCTTAACATCTCATGGTAATGTCTGCTGGGCTCCAAGCATCTCCAGCCATTCCTGTGTCTGTTCTCCACATGCCCGCATCTGTGTCAGCTCTGCTTTGAAGTTTCTGTCAGCTCTGAGGCTTCTGTTGGCTCTCTGTCTGTCAGCTCTTTCATTTATGACTCTCTCCAAAATGTCTCCTCTTTCAAAGGATTTCAGTACGCAAATCAAGACCTACCTGGAATAGGCGGAGTTATGTCACCATGTAATCAAAAGGTCACAATCACAATTGTGCGTGTCACATCTCCATGGAGATAATCTAATCAGAAGTTTACAGTTTACAGTGTTGAATCAGGATTAAAAGAAATAGCTGCCTCCACAGGATTAAGGATTAAAACATGGCTTTTCTGGGGTACATAATATTTTCAAATCAGCACTGTATGGATCTACTAATAGATTCCTGTTTTCAGTTTTTTGGAGCGTATTTCTAAAGGTGGAATTGTTGGTTCATATGGTAATTCTAGGTTTAACTTACTGAGGAACCAACAAAGTTCTTTCATAATGGTTATACCATTTTATATTTCTTAGTAGAATACACAAGAGTTCTAGTTTCTGTATATCTATGCTGACTTGCTGTTTTCCATTTTTTTAAATAGTAGCTTTCCTAGTGGTGATGAAGCAATATCTCATTGTCATTTTAATGCATCGCTCTAATTACTAATGATGTTGAGATATTTTCATGTGCCTACTGATCATTTGTATATTTTCTTGGGAAAATGTTTGTTCAAGTCCTTTATCCATTTTGTAATTGGATTATTTGTCTTTTGTTGTTGTAGTTTTTGTTTTCTAGATATTAAATTCTTACTATATTTGTGTGAATTCCAAATATTTTGTCACATTCTGTAGGTTGTCTTTTTACTTTCTTGATAATGTCCTTTGATACACAAAAGTTTTTAATTTTGATGAAATCCACTTTATCTCACTTTTCTTTTATTGCTCATGCTTTTGAATGTAAAGTCTAAGAATCTGGCACTTACTACAAGGTCCTGAAGATGTTCCCCTATGTTTTCTTAGAAGTGTTCTATGGTTTTATTTCTTACATTTAAGTCATTGATCCATTTTGAATTTATTTTTGCATTCAATGTGAGTTCAAAACAACTTCATTTTTTTGCACGTTACATGTCCAGTTTTCCAGTACTATTTGTTGAAGAGATTTTCTTTTCCATTTGAATGGTCTTGGCATTCTGTTGAAAATCAACTGGCCATAGATATGTAGGTTTATTTTTGGACTCTTAATTCTGTACGTTTGGTCTATGTCTGTCCTTATGAAAGAACCATAATATTTTGATTACTGTAACATCATAGTAAATTTTAAAATCAGGACATGTGAGTCTTCCAACTTTGTTCTTCTTTTTTGGGAAACTTTTAGTCATTATTTCTTCATATAGTTTTTGTACTCATTCATGTTTTTCTTCTCCTTTTGAGACTCCTGTAGTGCTTATATTGGTCTGCTTGTTGGTATCCCACAGGTTCCTTAGGCTCTGATCACTTCTCTTTTTTTTTTTCTTTTCCTCAGTTGTATAATTTCAATTGCCCTACCTTCAACTTCACTGACTGTTCTGCCAGCTCAAGTCTGCTGTTGAACCCTTACAGGAAATACTTCATTTTCATGATTGTAATTTTCAGTTCCAGTATTTGTTTGGTTTCTTTCTTTCTCTCTCTCTCTCTTTCTCTCTCCTCTCTCCTCTCCTCTCCTCTCCTCCCCTCCCCTCCCCTCCCCTCCCTCTCCTTCTTTCTTTGCAGGCACTGGGAATCAAACTTGGGTCTCTGCCCCTCTCTCCCCTCTCTCCCCTTCTTTCTTTGTAGGCACTGGGAATCAAACTTGGGTCTCTGACATGTGTTTGGTTTCTTTTTATAATTTCTGTTTCTTTATTGAGATTCTCATTTTGTTTATATATTGTTCTATTGATTTTCTTCAGTTCTTTGTGTTTTTCTTTAGCTGTTTGAACATCTTAAGATACTTTTTCTAAAGTCTTTGTCTGGGAAGTCCAAAGTCTGGGCTTCTTCATTGATGGTTTCTTTTACATTATTTTCTTCATTTGTATGATCCATCTTCTCTTGTTTCTTTGAATATCTTGTGATTTGTTGTTGAAATCTAGGCATTTGAATGTTTTTAATGTGTTAACTCTGGAATCAAATACTCTCCCTTCCCTAGGTTTTGCTGGGCTTTTTTTCCTCCGAGAGAAGAGGCAGACCAAAAAAGCTTAGAGTGAGCGAGTTTATTCCTGCGCTCCCAGGCAAAGCTCACAGAACTCCAGGTAGGGAGTTGCGAGCTCGCCACTGGGTCCTGGTGCGGGTGGTTTTTAAGCAAGGGGGTTAGATGACATCTAGAAGGGGCAGCACATTTTACACGGCTCGAGTCGTGGTGACCTTCCTTGTTCCCCCGACCTAACATTCCAGCCTTTTTGTGATAATAGGGCGCCGAGATCTTTCTGGCTGCTTCCTGCTGCATTGGGGTGGCGTGGGGTTATAGGCTGGAACCATCACAGTCAGGAGAGTGGGGAGGTTGGCTATAGGAATCTGGTGAGGAAGGCAGGCGGTGATAATGATGTAGGAGCATTTGGTTGATTGCCACCCGTGACAGTTCTTTTATGCATCCTTGAAGGAAGTTGAGGAGACAGGGAGCTAGGAGAAAGAAAAGACAGATTAGAATAATTGGTCCAGTAGTGGGAGGAGCCATGTCGCCAGGGGCAAAGAGAACCAGGTAAGAGCAGAGTTGGTTCCCTGTTTTCTATGGTAGAGATCTTCTTTTAGTTTGTTTAGGGTGTGAACATTTTGTTCTACCGGACCCGACTCGTTGACATAATAGCAGCATTCTTCTTGGAGGAATATACATGTCCCTCCTTTTTCAGCTGTTAGCAGGTCCAAGGCCCATCCATTTGAAGAGTCACCTGGACCAGTGAGGTAAGTTGATGTTGCAGAGAAGATAGGGATTCTGATGCTGATTCCAGGGCTACCTGTAGTCAAGTCTCAAAGTTTTGAGGGGTTAAAATACCATGTCCTAGCGCTCCTTCCGCTGCTGCAGAGGCTGTGACTGAGGCAGCCAGGCTGATGCCTACCAGGATAGGAAGGAAGGCAGCCCTTTTGGAGTGAAGGTGAGGCAGTAGCCAAGTTAGCTCGGATTCACTGTAGAGGGTTAATTAGGAATTATGGTTTCCAGGAAGCATGGTTCTGGGGTAGTGGGGTTGAGGCACTTGGTAAGAGTCCCATTACACCAGAAATACTGTCCTTTAGGGGCGTGGGTGGAGTTGTGGATGGTGACGTTAGTTCGGCATTTGCTGTGGAGCTCTGCTTGGCTCACGGTTGTGTGGGTGAGGTAGCAGAGCCTAAGGGGGTAGGGAAGGTTATTTATTGGGCTCTGGTTCCCATAGGAGGATGTTCTTTAGGGTGGTATGGCAGGAATCAGGGTTATGATTGTGTATTTGGGTAAGATTTATAGGGACAGCTGCTAATGGGGCCTTCCCAACGAAGCACAAAGGAAACAGTGGGTTACGCTGGGAAATATTTGTGTTTGGTTGAGGAATTGTAAGGTGTGTTGGAGGATTTGGAGCCATGTTTGAGGGGCTGTTGGGGCTGAGAGTTTGGCAAGGTGGTTGGAGAGGTTCTATTCTGCTTGTAAAATGTTGATAGACACCTGGGTATGAGTATTATTAATAAGGATATACTCGCGATGTATTTCAATGGTGCTTACAGGGTACCGGGACCAGCTGCTGTAGTATAGTTTGCCTTGAACCCCCGTCACCCATCTAGTGTCCCAGGGATCTGTAATATTCATGTAAAATCATTTGGAACTGATGTAGAAGAGTCCCGTCCCATCATCAGCCTCATGTATTTTGCATGACCAATAGGGGCATCCCCCATATATGTCATTATACTTGTCCTGGTTGCAGTAAACTTTAGTTTGATCGTATGGGAAGCAGGCAAATGGCCCCTGGTTGCTAGCAACCGATTTAGGAGTTATGGGGATGGTTAAAGATTGGCTACAGCCCGCGAGAGGGCAGTCTCCTGCACCAATTATATGGCTGGTCGACTTGCCATATTGGTTAACAGTTTCCCGGATTTTGAATTGCCATTTATAGGAAGTGCCCTTGGGGGTTAGGAGGGTGAATAGTGCGAGTGAAGCGGATGCGAGTGGGTCCCAGAGGGTGACAGGTGTATGGGCTCTCATTCTGTTTGTATAGCTTGACCCGTGACAGGTGGTGCCAAGAGGGGTCACCTAGAAGTTTTACCGCCATAGGAGTGGTAAGAATCACCCTGTGTGGGCCAGTCCACCGCGGCTGGAGTGGTCCAGGCTGGAGCTGGTTAAGGAGTATTTCGTCTCCTGGCTGGAGACCGTGGGGAGGATCGGCGGGATCAGTTTCCCTGGGTTGTGGCAGGACTCGATCGGCGTGTTCCTGGAGCAAATGCCTGATTAAGGAGAGGTATGGTAAGTAAGAACCCAGAGGAGGAGGTTGCACTGGCAGATGGTGATTGAGTAGAAACGGGAGGCCATACATGAGCTCAAAAGGGCTTAAGAAAGTAGGTGCTCATGGAGCGGCGTGTAGTCGGGCAAGGGCCAGCGGAAGAGTTCAGTGGCTAGTTTGGTTGATTGCGTCTTGATACGACCGTTAGCTCGTTCCACCTTACCCGAGGATTGGAGTCTGTATGGGATATGTAGTTTCCAGTCTATTCCCAAGGCAGATGAGGCCTGCTGGACCACCTGAGAAATAAAGGCTGGGCCATTATTGGATTGGATGGAGGTAGGTAATCTGAAGCAGGGAATGATTTGTTTTAGCAGTTTCCTGTGTAGTAGGGAAAGCTTCTATCCAGCCTGTCAGGGTGTCAATCATAGTTAGTAGGTATTGGAATTTTTTGTGGGTGGGCATGTGTGTGAAATCAATTTGCCAGTCCTGCCCTGGAAGGTGGCCCCTTAGTTGATGGGTTGGGAAAGTGGGGGGCAACCCTCCTTGGGTGTTTGTTATCTGACAAGTGGGACAGGAGGAGCAGACCAACGTTATGAGGTGAGTTAGGGATGGATGATGGAATAAGGGCTGGAGGAACCATATGAGGGCCCTGGGTCCGAATATGAAGTGATGAATGTACCTGAGAAAGAATACCGGGGGCCTGTTTGATTGGGAGAGCCACCTTGTTATTGAGGAAGATCCAGCCCTCCGGTGTAGTAGAGCCTCCCTGCACAAGGAGGTTTTCATGTTCCCTGGAAGAATAGGCGGGTTGGAGGAAGGGGAGAGTAAAGAAAATAATTGGTGCTGGAGGGTTTAAAAGGTGAGGGTTCTTTGGTTAGTTCCCGTGCAACAGCATCAGCCAAATTATTTCCACGGGTGATTTCAGATTTATCTGTTTGGTGTCCTTTGGAATGGATGATGGCCACCTGTGACGGTAAATGAAGTGCCTGAAGCAGGTGTTGGATAAGCTTAGCATTAATTACAGGTGAGCCTTTGGTGGTAAGGAGCCCTCGCTCCTTCCAGATGGCTGAGTGGCAGTGTGCTATTAGAAAAGCATATTTGGAGTCTGTGTAGATGTTGGCAGATTTATTTTTGGCTAGGTGTAAGGCCCTGGTGAGAGCAATTAGTTCAGCCTTTTGGGATGTGGTTCCCTCTGGGAGCCATACCGCTTCAAGTATTTTGGTGGGAGAAAGTAGAGCATATGAAGCCCTGCACTTTCCCTGTTGGTCTATTAGTGAGCCGCTGTCAATAAAGAGGGTGAGGTCTGCCTGTCACAGGGGTGTGTCTGAGAGGCCCTGGTGTGGGGAGGCAAGCTCTTCCATGATTTCCGTGCAAAGGTGAGTGGGCTGTGGAGAGGGGTTTGATAGGGGGCTGCGAGGGAGAAGAGTAGCAGGGTTGAGGCCAGGCGAGACAGAGAGTGTGATATCCAAGTTTTCTAGGAAGAGTAAGTGAAATTCCTGGATGGGAAGGAGTGAGCAGAGACAGAGATTTATGGGATAAGAGGTCTTGTAAACGGTGGGGTGACAGTACTTGGAGAGGCCTACCCAGATTAAGTTTAAGAGCTGTACGAGTTAGGGTGGTGGCCGCAGCCAGCGCAGAGGCAGGGAGGCCACCCACGGGCGGTGGGTCCATTTGCTTAGAGAGGTAGGCCACTGGAGTATAAGTTGGACCCAGGGGTTGGGTTAAGACTCCCACCGCTATTCCTTGTTTATCGTTGGTGAAAAGGAAGAAGGGCTTGTCAGGATTTGGAAGAGCGAGCGGGGGAGAATGAAGTAAGGCATTACAGAGAACCAGAAAAGCTTTGGCTATAGTAGAGGGGTTGTTCAGGGGTCCCATGGGCGTCACCTTGGCTGCCTCATAAAGAGGTTTTGCTAGGAGGGAAAAGCCAGGGACCCAGTGTTGGAAGAACCCCACAAAACCTAGGAAGGATAAAATTTGTTCAGCATTTTCTGGAGGTTGGAGTTCTTGGAGGGTTTGTTGTCTGTCTACTTTTCGATGTCGGGATGTGGGAGTGAGGTGGAGCCCCAGGTAGGTGACGGTGGAGGAAGAGAGTTGAGCTTTGGCAGGGGAGACTCGATATCCTTTGTCAGCTAAAAAATTTAATAGGGTGGCTGTAGCCTTTGTGGAAGTTTCTTCAGAAGGGCTGCAAATTAATAGCTCATCTACATATTGGAGAATGATACTGGGAGTTAGATTTCACCCTAATAGGTCCCTGGCTAGGGCCTGGCCAAAGATATGGGGGCTGTCGCGAAACCCCTGAGGTAATACCATCCATGTAAGTTGTTGGGCAGCCGAAGAGTCCGGGTCTTCCCAGGTAAAGGCAAATAAATTGTAACAGGCAGGGTCTAGAGAGATTGTAGAGAAGGCCTCTTGGAGGTCTAGGACAGAATAATGAGTGGTGGGAGGGGGGATGTGTGGGAGAAGAGTATATGGGTTGGGAACCACTGGCTGGATGGGGATGACAGCCTCATTAATTAGTTGGGGGTCTTGGACTAGACGATAACCATCAAGTTTTTTTTATTTTTTTTATTTTTACATGGGCAGGCACCGGGAATTGAACCCAGGTCCTCTGGCATGGTAGGCAAGCATTCTTGCCTGCTGAGCCACCATGGCCCGCCCAACCATCAGGTTTTTTGACAGGCAAAATAGGGGTGTTATATGGCAAGTTTGGGGGTATGAGGAGTCCCTTTGCCTTGAGCCAGTTAATGATGGGTTGGAGTCCTTTCTGATGGGTTAAGGAGATGGGAAATTGTGGCCAAGATGGGAATGAGGAGGGATCCTTTAGCTGGAGAAGAACAGGTTTATGATGGGAAGCTATTAGGGGAGTTGAAGTATCCCATACCTCTGGGTTCACTAGGTGAGGCAGTAGAGGAAGTGAGGGAAGGGTGGAACCCTGGATGGAGGTGGAGGCCACACATAAGGGTAATAGTAAATTCATTTGAGGTTTTTGCATCCAGTGAAGTGAGGCTCCTAATTTGGTGAGACGATCCCGCCCCATTAGTGGGCTGGGGCAGGAAGGCATCACTAAGAAAGAGTGTGTAATGGGGTAGCCTTCTATTAATAGTTAAAGGGCGTGAAGGACGGCCATCTATGCCCATAACTGTGACCTGGGAAGGGAGAAGTTGACCTGAGTAAGAGGGGAGGACGGAGATGTCCACTAAAAAGGATGTGGACTTACCCACTACCTTGATTGTTACCCTGGGCTCGACGAGGGTGATCAGGGTCGCTGAGGCCGGGTGTCATCAGTCGTCAGTGGCCAGGGTCAGGACTGCCAGCAGTGGGTCAGCGGTTGGAAGGATGGCCCCTCCACGTCTAGGCACTGAGAGGCAGTCACTTTTCCAATGTCCCTTTTTCCCACAGAGAGGGCATGGTCCCTTGGGAGGTCAAGGATTGGAGCACTGGCGGGACCAGTGTCCATCAAGACCACATTTGAAGCATTTTCCTGGTGGTGGATTAGTCGTAGCTGGCTTCAGTTGAAGTGGGCCGCAGGGCCGCAATCAGGGATTGGGTTTGTAAGTTCACCATTCTGCGGTCCCGGGACTCTTTCTCCACCCTCTCTAATTCATCACGAGTATTAAAAATTTTAAAGGCCGTGTTTACCAGGTCATGAATAGGGGCCTGAGGACCGTCCTCGATTTTTCTAAGTCTGTGCCTTATATCCGGAGCCAACTGGGATATAAAATGTGTGGCTAAGACGGTTTTACCAGCCTCTGAGTCAGGGTCTAGGCGAGTATATTGGGAGAGGGCTTCTGTGAGATGGTTTAGAAAAGTGGCAGGATTTTCTTCAGGACCTTGAGTAATTTCCCTTAGTTTATGAAAGTTGATGACTTTATGGGAAGCTTTTTGCATGCTGGCTATGAGGCATGTAAGCATTTTTTCTCTCCTAATCCATCCGTTTCTCCCCGCTGGAGTGTCAACTTGATAGTCCCACCCTGGCTCTTTATCTGGTACTGCCTCGGCCCCTACCAGCATGGTGTGGTCGGTTATATGCACCTGGTTAGCATGAGCCCTGGCTGCATTGAAAATGCAGTCCATTTCATCTGTAGTTAGGGAAGAAGGGCAGATTACATGAATGTCATGCCAGGTAAGGTCATAAGCATTAGCCAGATATTGGAATTCTTTAGTATAGGTAGTTGGATCTTTGGAGAAGGAGCCCAACCATTTTTCGATGTGAGAGAGATCAGCCAGGGAGAAGGGATTGTGTACTCGAATTAACCCTTCAGGAACTGCAGTTTCCGTAAGGGGACAGAGTAAAGTACTTTTTGAGCGGTATGGGAGCCTACAGGTGAGGATGACAAGGCTGTTGAGGACAGCGAAGGATTAGGCGGTGGCGGAGGAGCCGGTGAAGGGAAAAGGGAGCCTGGTGGTGGTTGGAGAGCCACTGGAGTAGAAGGAGGAAGGAAAGGATAAGATGGCGGCTGGTGAGCCGCTAGAGCAGAAGGGGAAAGAGAAGGACAAGATGGCGGCAGGAGTGCCGCTGCAGAGAAAGGGAAAGAGGAGGGCAAGCTGGCAGTGGGAGTGCCGCCGGAGGGAGAGGAGGGTAGAGTGGGGGAGAAGAGGATAGTTTCCCTAAATATGGTGGAGGCCCTGGTCGTTTAAAGGAAGATGAATCAAGGGGGTCAGAAAAGGAGGAAGTTTCATCGGACTGTTTGTCCAGGAGTGAGGGCTTGGGAGTTTCTTTGGCTAGAAGAACCTGAGCTGTAGAGCAGGAAGTGCAGAGAGAGGGGCGGGAGCGCAGAAGAAAAAAAGCCTGGACATAAGGAATTTCGGCCCATTTGTCGTTCTTCTGGCAAAAGTTGCGGAGGTCTGTAAGGATATTAAAATTGAAAGTCCCATTCTCAGGCCAGTGAGAATCATTATCCAATTGATATTGGGGCCAAGCCTTTTTACAAAAGTAAATGAGGCGTTTTGGCCTGATGTCTGGATGTAAATCCAGTGTCGTTAGGTTAGTCAGGAGACAACCCAGGGGTAGAAGGTTTGGCTTTCGAGGATTTGCTGCCCATACTGACGGGTCTCAAAGGACAAAGGACTGGCCCAGGGGGTGTCGGCATCCCAACGTCCTGAGAGAGTCCTCGGAGCTCTTACGAGCGGGGCCTCGTTTCCCCAAGGGATGTCTCACCCTGGTTTGAGGCCCTTTCAGGTCCTGGACCTGAACTTGGGAGGGAAATGAGAAGCAGGGCGTCCCCACGACTTTTCAAGTCCCGGGAAAGGGTGTGAGGTTTGCGGGCGTCCCTGTTCACCTCAGCCCTCGAAAGAGAACCTGACGTGAATTCACGATTTTCGGAGGGTAATTTACAGACAGGCTCTCTCGGAACGGTGAGACCCGACAGTGGGGCTAGGAGGGAAAGGATTTACCCAATCCGTGGTGGGTGTGGCGGCGGGCCGAGGGAGCCCTTGTCGCTGGATATGTGGAGGAACAGGAGAGAGGAGGCTGGGTTGCCCCTGGCCAGGCAGGCGGCACCCACACTCTCCTCTCAGGTTACGCGCACCAAAATGTAAGGTTTAGGAGGCAAAAGAGAGAAGAGGCAGACCAAAAAACCTTAGAGTGAGCGAGTTTATTCCTGCCCTCCCGGGCAGAGCTCACAGAACTCCAGGTAAGGAGTTGCGAGCTCGCCGCTGGGTCCTGGTGCGGGTGTTTTTTAAGCAAGGGGGTTAGGTGACATCTAGAAGGGGCGGCACATGTTACACAGCTTGAGTCATGGTGACCTTCCCTGTTCCCCTGACCTAACATTTCTTATTGGTGAGAACTACAGTAACCTGTGTTTTAATGATTTTTCCAAACTATTTATGCAAAGAATTTGTCATTATCACTGATGATTCTATTCATTTAGCTTGTATTCAGTTAGTATTATGACAGCTATATTCTTGAACGTCAGGAGCTTAACAACAACAATATCAACAATAAAACCATAAAAGGAAAAATGAAACTGAAGAAAACACTTTTCCTAATCTTTGCAGATTGGCTCTTTGCTGGTGCTCTCATTCAGCACTTAGCCAGCCTCGCAGTGACCTTAAAGAATAGGCTGAGGTGAAAGCATAAAGTCATCATAGATGTTTTCCCAACACACATCTTGCCTGGGAATTATGTGATGTTATAAATTCTTCTGTATAAATAGATACTCTGGATGTCCCACTATCCATAATAAATTCAGAGCCTTTCCTCCTGGCCCCAGGCACTATACTGAATATCTCAACTGGTAATCTTTTGTACCAGGCACTGTAATTTTATTGCTTTCTTACAATGTTTTTGCAGCTTTGTCATCTACTTCTATGAGCAGTGTAAGTCCTGGGACAGGCGACACAGAATCAAGCATCTTGGATTAATCCTTCAGCTGCCACAAGCCAGTTTAGTACAGACATACATGTGTCCCAGTATGCAAATAAAGGTTATTTTGCTCCCTTTAAAACAAGTGTCCAGAAACCCATACTAGGAGGGTAGATTGGCATTGTACCTAGCTAAGGAGGTAGGTGGGGAAGCACCTACCATTTGTAAGTTGCCTTTTTCTTGATTCAGCATTCACTTAGTTACTGTAACCCACCCTTTGACTGTTTTCCAGAGTTCTGAGAACGTTGGTTCTGGCAGTTGGTGTTAATATTTCTGTGTTTCTATGGGCGATGGAGTTTTGGGGTTTCATACTCTGCCATCTTGCTGACAATGTGTTCAACTACTTTTTGATAAACAATTGCAATGTACGTTGTCTGAAGTGTACTAGAGAAAGAGGAACTATCCTTAATCTTAAGGTTTTTGTAATTTAGTAAGGTATAAATTAGGGGAAAACTTTACTTATATCCCTAGTTTGGTGGTCCTGTTGAAAATGTCCACAATTTGATGTGTAATATTAAGACTAATATAACGGTGCTTGTGATAAATGTCATAAGAGTAATACAAAATTTAGCAGGATCAGAAAAAGGAATAGAAGTATATTTTGTAGTCAGGCTGCCATAGGGCCATACCCTGGACTGCCATATACTGTTTTATCATGGGTAAATTATTTTAAACTTCAGAACTGCCTTGGAAAATTATCAAGAATGTTATCTATCTTTGAAGATTATTTTATTAATCTAATAAGGTAATATGTGTAAATACTACAGTGCCTGAGATAGAGAAGTTACACAATGCATTGTAGATAGGATGATAATAATAGTTAAAATTAATAAACATAAATAATTTGTCAATTAAGGACATTTTCAGATGATGATCACAAATAGCTTTTGTTAAAGCTTAGATTTTGTACTTAGATGCTTTAAGTGTCAGTAAATGATGTTTAAGTTCTTAAACATTTTTGCCTTTTAGACTGTTTTACTGTTATTTTTTAGATAAGAACTCCTGTTCTTTTATGTCCTGGTACTCGAGTGTCAACAGCAATGGATATGATCCGGACTCTCTCAAAGGAAGCTGCAAGTTTAGCAAACAAAGTTAAAACATATTCCAGCTATCAGGATCATTTTGAGGATTCACAATCCAGTATTCATTCTCTTAATATGGAAGAAGTTACACAGCTTGTGCTTTCAGAGATCTCTGAAATTGAATATGACTTAACTTTGAGGAGAAGATTATGGGACGCTCAAGAAGAATGGATAAAACTCTCTTGGGAATGGAGGAAGAGTTCTCTTCACAGTATTGATATAGAATCCATACAGAGAAATGTTGCAAAATGGATGCATATAATCATTATATTAGAAAAAGGTAAAAGTGTCTCTCTCCAGTTTTCTATTTAAGATTACTCACAAAATGGCTTCTGGATCAGCAGAATTATTGTCCTTGACCTTGTTTCTTCATCCGTTCCCATGGGCTAACCATTTTAGCTAGAAAGATCGTATAGGAGTTAAAGTAGGAATTGTTCACCAAGACAAGAAAAAGATTAAAATTTTGTAGAAAATTATTAACAATTTTTGTATCCTCTTGTTTTAGTTTGCTAGCTGCTGGAATGCAATATACCAGAAACGGAACGGCTTTTAAAAAGAGAAATTTAATGAGTTGCTAGTTTACAGTTCTAAGGCCGAGAATTAAAACAAGTTTATAGAAAAGTCCAATCAAAGGCATCCAGAAAAAGATACCTTGGTTCAAGAAGGCCGATGAAGTTCAGGGTTTCTCTCTCAAGTGAGAAGGCGCTTGGCAAACACAGTCAGGGCTTCTCTCTCGGCTGGAA
>PVIY010023071.1:13996-39966 GCA_004026745.1 Myrmecophaga tridactyla | reverse complement strand
GGATTGGCTGGAATGGTCCTGGTTGGGGGTTGGCAGGCTATGATAGGTAGCAAGGTCTACCTGAAGCTTGCATAAGAGCAATGTGGTAGTTAGATTCAGTTGTCAGCTTGGCCAGGTGAAGGCATCTAGTTCTGTTGCTGTGGACATGAGCCAATGGTACGTGAACCTCATCTGTTCCTGATTACATCTGCAGTTGGCTAGGAGGTGTGCCTGCTGCAATGATGATGTTTGACTTAATTGGCTAGTGCTTAAATGAGAGAGTGCAATGTAGCATGGCCCAAGCAGCTCAGCATACCTCATCTTAGCACTCGCAGCTCAGCCCAGACCTTTGGAGATGCAGAAAGAAATCACCCCAGGAAAAGTTGTTGGAACCCAGAGGCCTGGAGAGAAGGCCAGCAGAGACCATCCTGTGCCTTCCCATGTAAGAAAGAACCTCAGTGGAAAGTTAGCTGCCTTTCCTCTGAAAAACTGACAAAATAAATCCCCTTTTATTAAAAGCCAATCGGTCTCTGGTGTGTTGCATTCTGGCAGCTAGCAATCTAGAACAAGCAACCTCCAGAGTAGCCTCTTGACTCTATTTGAATTCTCTCTGCCACTGATATTTCATTAATTACACTTCTTTTCCTCCTTTTGGTCAGGATAGAGTTGTTGATCCCATGGTGCCAGGTCTGGATTCTTTCCTGGAAGTCATCTCCCATGTTGCCAGAGAGACTTTCACACCTGGATGTCATGTCCCATGTAGGGGGGAGGGCAGTGAGTTCACTTACAGAGTCGGGCTTAGAGAGACTGAGGCCACATCTGAGCAACAACAGAGGTCCTCCAGAAATAACTCTTAGGCATGCCTATAGGTAGTCTACGCTTTTTGCTACCTACATAAGCTTCACAAGAGTAAGCCTCCTAATTGAGGGCATGACCTATTGATTTGGGTGTCCCTAAAGTTTGACATACTATGAGGGGATTCCCTGATGGTAAGATTTAATAGTTCCATGTTCTTTCTCCCCTCCCTCAGGGGACTTTGCCAATACTTTGTGATTATCTGCTTAACATACTCTAGGCTGTTTCCAGGGATTACAATAATCTATACAGGATTAAAGCACCTCTTTCTTATTCTGTGCTCCCTGTGTTTCAGTTGTTCAAATGAGCTATAGAGATAGGTTGAGTTAGTTTATACACTACAGAAAATTTCAGTTCCAGATCAAGTAAAACTTTCTTCCATTGGTCTCAAAGAGTATGTGTGGTTCTAAAATATAGACACTGTTTTCCTTACTCCCAGGTTCTGAATTATTTTAACCCCAACCTGCTCGGCTTTGTTCTTATCTCTAAATATCAGGTTATATATGTATATAACCGCCTCTTAAAATCCAGAAATACTAATCACCACTCAGGACTTAATGTGTCTACTCTAAAAGTTTACAATCTAGGCCCCTGTTTTCTTATAAGCATTTCTAAAGGTGACCATACAATTGTTTTTCTTTTGTTCCTGACTTATTTTGTCTCACCAAATGTCCCACATGTTCATTCACATCGTTGCCTCCCTCACGCCTTGTTCCTTTTTGTAGCAGCACAACCTTTGTTCATAAGTATATACCATCTTTTGCCAATCTAGTCTCTGTCAGTGTTTCCTTCATCAGGCATCATGTATGGACTGATCATTTATATTAGACTTACTATGAATTACCAGCTATGAATTAACCTTTTTTGGTTTGGATTCTGTGGGTTTGTGTACTAAATCTTGATGAACTCCTTCATAAGCCTGACATCTATCCAGATTTCTGCCTGATACATTTTTTCCCCATCCTCAGCAGACTTAATCTATTTATTTATTGAGATATAAGTCCCACATAGTAACACACAGATCTACGTGACCCCCAAAGATGTTTGCATCCTCACCTCTGGAACCAGTGACTATATTACCTAACTTGGCAAAAAGGATTTTGCAGATGTGGTTAATTATCGGATGGGCCCAATGTAATCACAAGGGTCCATAAAAATGTAAGAGGAAGGCAGAGGAGATCAGAGCGATGCGATGCAAGAAGGACTCCATCCTCATTGCTGGCTTTGGCTGGAGAAAGTGGTCATTAGCTAAGGTGGGTATACATCCTCTAGAAGCAGGAAAAGGCAAGTAAACAAATTCTTGTCTAGAGCCTCCAAAAAGGAATGCAATTCTATCGACACCTAGAGTGAGATCTGTATCAGATTTCCAACCTACAGACCCATAAATTGTAAATTTGTGTTGTTTTAAGCCACTAGGTTTGTAGTAATTTGTGATAGCAAAGATAAACAAATACAAGAGAAAAGTGATTTTTTTATATATGTATAAGTGTGTGTAACCACTACCCAGAACAAGATATACAGCATTTCCACCACCTTACAAAGTTCCCTCAGACTCTCTCCCAGTCAATATCACCCATCAGAGGTAACCACTATTCTGACTTCTATCTTCAGAGATTAGTTTTGCCTATACCTCAAACTTCCTAAAGATGGAAATATACTATAAGCTCTTTTGTGTCTGGCTTCTTTCTTTCAGCATAGTATTTTTGAAGTTAATTCATGTTGTTGCATGAACCAGCATCATTCATTTTTCTTGCCATGTAGTATTCCACAGTATGGCAATATCAAAATTTATTCATTTGCTCTTTTTTTCTGTTTCTAGTTTTTGTCTATTAGTAACAAAGCTACTGGGAGCATTCCTGTGTAAGGATTTTGTGGACACGTGTCCATTTCTCTTGGAGAGAGATTAAAAGGAGAATTGCATCAGCCTTTCTTGAGTGAAGGTAGCCTCTTGCTGGTGCCTTAATTTGGACACTTTCATTTCTTTAGACCTGTAAACTTGTAACTTATTCAATTCTCCTTGTGTTAAAAAAAAAAAAAAGCAGAATTGTTAGGCTATAGAAAGGTGGGTTTACCTCTACTAGAAACTGCCAAAAGTTCAGCCAGAGGATTGTACCATTGTGGGATGATTTTACAAGGATTTTGACCCATTTATTCTAAGCCCATCTGGAGGAACATAAAAATACCTTATAGTGGGTCTCTTTTATCATCCTTTTTGATGAAATGGATGAGTTTTGTGCACTATGTTTCAAGGGACTTATTACAGTGTTCTTGAAGACAGAAAAGAGCTAGATGAGAGAATGACTAGAACTCTGAGCTTTGGACTTTCATCTGCTCAGGGTACCTGCCAGAATCAAAGCCTGATGTTAAAAACCCAATTTAGCACAATCATTACTGTGCTAAATAAATCATTAGTCAAAAAAATTGGATGTTGTAAAAATATAAGTAAAGGAAGAGGAAAAACAAAGCCAGAAAGACTTGGGTGTGGATACTACTGCTTCATTATACAACAGGGTAAAATGATTATGGACACCCCTGGCCTTATACAGTGTAGAGGTCCTGCTAGCACCACAAACACCCAATTCTGAAGACACTGAGGAGACATGGACCTGATGATCATTATGTTTCTCTAAAACCTTAAAGCTCACAAATGCTCAAGGGGCCCTGCCTTCCAAAATCTTTTGCATCTTGTGTTTCCATGGGTAAAGAGGTGAAAAACATATAGAACCTAGACCTTCCATTCCACTGCCAACCCCTCAAAATTCCCAGCGATCGAACACACCAAACTAACCTCAAAACAGATGAAGAATAGAATTCTGATTGACCTATTGTGGGGATTTCTTCAGGTTTGTAGCCAGATTTCATGTAAGTCCATCCCGATCTCTTTTAGATTTAGGTTTCGTATTTACTTTTATATCTAATCCTTCCTCAACATAAAATAGTTAACAAATTTTTAGGAAAGGTCATCGAATCATGGAATGTCAGTTGTAGGAAGATCCTCAAATCAAACGGTCCAACTCCATTTACAGATGAGACATTTGAGGTCCAACCAGGTGAAGGAATCTAATTCCATGATTTAGAATTCTATTCATTTCTCCGCATTCAATTTAATAAATAAGAATTGAACTTAAGAAGAGGAGATTACAATAACAGAAATATGTGACACATATAAAAATCAATATAGTAAGAATAAATTCCATATTGTCAACATCATATATACATTAGTGAAGTCATGAACAAAAATATTAATTCATAATTTAAGATGCTATCATTGCAAGTCAGGTTCCAACTGACTGAAAGAGAAATCTTTCAGCTGAGAGATCGCCACATCTCTGCCTCTGTGTGGAGAATGCTGTGCAGTTATGAGAGTTCTCATGAACAAGTTAGCTAAAGTGAAGCTTGTGGAGAGCCCAGTTTTAAAAATATGAACATAGAACTGCATTCATTTTTTCACGTATTCAGAGGGAAGAAGACTGGTATGAGCATCTAAAAAGTCACTCCTGATCATCAGAATACAGACATTTGATTTGATTGTTAACTCAATACTGTACATCCTGAAATAATTTTCAATAGCTCAGCTAGAAGACTCGGCACAGTTTCCTTTTAGGATATTCTTTACAGCATGTACTAGGGAATCAAGCACAGTGGCTTTGTTCTTAAAGATCAGTAAGTCCTCCCACCTCAAGCACTGTATACGTAATTATGATACAGAGAAGAGATTTGGATTTTTTCCCCTCCCCTCCCCTTGCCTCCCCTTCCCTACCTTTTTCTTTCCCTTCCTTTTTCCTGTGAGCATATGTGCTGCAAGTAAACCTTTCAAATGTTTCCACCATTGGCCTTGGGCTTTAAAGCACTCAAATTGCCTATGAGCCAGGCATTACCCTAGGTTCTTTATATACCTATTTTATTCCTCAAAACAGCCCCCAATTTTCCCAGTGCTTATTTAACAAATGAGGAAACAGTCACAGAAAAATATAGTGCCTTTCTTCAGATCTGACATTAAGAGAAGAGCTAGATCTCTGCAACTCCGAAGTCTGTATTCCCTAGGATTCATTACACCCCCCAAATTTCCTACCATGGTTTCTTATTTCAAATCAAGAGATTTCTCTGCATCCCACCACTATCTCAGCCATTATTTCACCTCTCCCATTCATTCAACATGAGCAAATGCTAAGAATAAGCTACTGAGAATGTAAAAATGACCAGACAGCCCTCATCATTCATGGTATGGGGAGGAAGAAATGGAAACAAGTAACAATGCACTGATGATATGAGAAAGCAATTATGAAACCTTATAGGATATTGGACCTTGTCAGTGGGGCTGGTGATCTTAGAGCCTATGCCTACTAATTTTGAATCATTTATCCAAAATTCTCTGTGATTCAAATTCGCTCTCCCTTATGTTTGCGCACTTTTATATATCCTCTTACACACTCTCATATGACTCACTCAGATGTGATGTGTAATTAGCCAAAGAGTTTTACTTATGCTACAAGCAAAAATATATACAATGTTATATTGTGAGTTTCAGTCAGCCAATATGTCACTTATTGCAAAATATCTCCAGAATACATATTGTGAACTTGTCAACCAAAAACCATTTATGGAACATCTGCTATTTGCAAGGCACTGTACTAGAGGATTCAAAAGAAATAAGAGTAATAAAATTATTGCTGCCAGGCATAAACAAGTGTCAAACAAGTAGAACAGTCACTATATGCGGAAGGAGAGATGGTGATGGCTTCCTGCTGCAATTGGGGTCCAGATACCTGTGTCTGTTGTAGCCAAGTGCTACTTGTTCCTCCCTTGCCTGGCCCGTGGCTGAGAATCAGCAGGTACAACAATCCTGGCCTGAGAGGGGTATGATTGCCAGGAGGTCAGACTTCTCAGGAATGAGTATCGGGGTCATACCACTAGACAAGCCTCCAAGACCAGCAGACGTGATTCCCTGAGGCCAAGGGAGTTTGGAATGGACAGCAGAGGAAGGAAAAGATGAGTTAATTGCAGCCCAAGACCAACCATAAGGATGGGGTTGTAGTTTATCCCATTAACCTCTCTCTTGTTTCCCCTCAGAAAGAGAGTCCCATGTAAATCCAAACATGGATCTCCAGGCCCGGGAACATTGGTCTCCAGAGAAGTGGTTCTGTGCGGCCCGAGGGGTGGACTGTGGCAGCCAGGGAGGCAGATGACTGGGTGCTTCCCATTGCTAGCCTCTGGGCTCTGCAGTGTTTGGCTCTGATCCCCAAAGTGGTGCTGTCTTCCCAGGAACACAGTGAGGGTTCCACTGAGCTATAAGCTGTAGCTATTGCCTGGGCACTACGAGCTGGTCCCAGGACTAGCAGATCAGAAGTCACCATCATGGCAGGAACTGTGTGGAACTCAGGTGGTTTACTTGGCTACCTTTGGGACTCCTTCGTTTTCAGGATCCACCTTGGCCTGGAGGTGGGTCCCTAGAAGCGCTTGCTCATGCCTGGAACCATTTTTAATATATTATCATTGCTTTGAATCTACTACTCACCGAGCGTGGTGCCTTGCAGATGTTTTTTGAAAGCTCTTCAGCTGATTCTAATGGGAAGCTCAGGTTGAGAATCACTTGAGTTAATCTCATTTTTCATCCCATCCCTTATGAGATATGAATAGATGAGGGAGTGCTGCCATTCATAAACAGGAGAAATTCGAGAAAATTCCTATGCCTTAGACAACAAAAATTCTAATGCTTTATTTAATCTGGGCAATAACAGAACACATGCAAAACATGGTAAACAAAAGTATAGGAAAAAGTCAAGTAGTTTTTCATCTTCCTAAGACGCGTATGCTTTTTCCTTTTCCCTTTCGAACTTGGATTTGATGAAATAGCATTTGTTTTCTTTATTATAAGCTTTAAACTTATCCCAACTTAATTTTTTCTTCTGAAAATTATGTTTGATTTTTTTAGACAACATAATAGCCCTTCATTGTAGGATTTCCTTTTTAAAAATAGTTATATTGAGAGTCTTTTCACATAAGAGATTTCTGTATATTCTTTAAACAGTCATTTCTTGAGAAGGTTCTGTATTTTACTTTCTTTTGTGGAGAAGGGTAATATCATCCACTAATTTCTCCCCTCTTCCTTTCAGCTGTATTTTGTTTCTAATATACAAAAGCTTCACATGAATTGCTTACCTTGCCACTCATGTATCAAGACTATGATGAAAAATATGATTTTAACTGCTCTGAGTGCAGGAGGAGAGGCACAGAACAAAATGTCCACGAATTCTTTGATACTCCTTCCCATTCAGGAGTAGATTTATCCCTACCTCTTGAGTCTGGATGGGCTTTGTGGTTGTGGGTCCAGGCTTTCCATTTCCTCACTCTTGGAACATTCTAGAAGTTTCACCTGCCCTGTAAGACATCTAATTGCCCTGCTGTAGAGACCATGCAGAGAGTCTCCAAGACAAGTTGGAAGGTGAGATTCTCCCAGCTGAGCCCAGTCTTCCAGTACAACCAAGGCAGGTGTCCCCCAAGGCAGATACCCCTTGAGGCAAATGCCCCCCAAGTCAGATGCCCCCCCAAGGCAGGTGGCCCTTAAGGCAGGTGCCCTCTGAGCCAAGTGCCCCCAAAGGTAAGTACCCATGTAGGCAGGTGTCCCCCGAGGCAGGTGTCCTCCAGGGCAGGTACCCCCAAGGCAAGGGCCTGTGTGTATAGCCATTCCAGTTCCTTCAGTCCAGACCAGCCACCAGCTGAAAATCACTGAGGGACCCCAGCTGATGCTCTGGGTAAGAATTTGCCAGGAAAGTGCTGCCTGGATTCCTGACCCCCAAAATGAAATATAATGAAATGATTGTTTTAATTCATTATGTTTTAGGGTAGTCTTTATGCAGCAGTAGATAATCTGAATTGGCATATAGTGAAGGAGTATTTACAAATTCCTAAGGGTTGGGATTTTAAACCAGTCCCTAAACTGGTGCCCTAGGAGCTTTACGAGGTTTGTTATTCTTCTTGGGATGGGGTAGAAAAGTGCTCTCAAAGGCAGTAAGAGGAATAGGGAAGTGGACACTGCCTGGCAATGGGAGACCGGTCCTGCGTTTTCCATGGACGTGAACACTCTGGGTCCCTTTCATTATCTGCAGCATGGGGTGATTCACCCACTCTAGCAAGCTCCTAAAATGAGAGAGTGAAAGAGAAGCATGACTTAAAAAGTGGGAGTATCTTAACCGTGTGGTGGAGTAAGATGTGTATATTCATGTATAGTTATTTTAGCAAATTAATTCTTACCTAAATAGTTTCTAAATCCCTTTATTAAATTAGTTAATTTTGTACAATAATTAAAAGGTTATGAAGAATATATTCAACATGGTACCAATTTAATGATACGTACATGTGGTTCTATTAATGCACCGAAAGAAGAGGAGCTAGATATACAACAAAATGTTAACCATGATTGTCTCTGCTTGTTTAGGATTTTAGATGTTTTTTTCAAACTTTATCATAGTTTCCAATTTTTTTTTTACCAGCAGCATGTATTCCTTTTATACTTAAGAAAAAGAAATACATGGTCTTAAATGTATATCTCTTGGAGCTCTGCATATATCGAGAAGCTCCATAATAACCACAAGAATAAATCGGATACTATATTTATTGACTGTTTTTTTCACTCTCATTTTATGTGGCAGTAGGAGGTGTTCCTTTCCCTGTATGCTGGATGGGTGTGCTGGTTTGAAAGGAAGTATGCCCCCTAAGAAAAGCCACGTTTTGATATAAATCCCATTTCTTAAGGGTAGAATAATCCCTATTCAATGCTGTGTGTTTGAAACTGTAATGAGATCATCTCCCTGGGTGATGTGATTTAGTTCAGAATGGTTGTTAAACTGGATTAGGGGATGACATGTCTCCCACCCATTTGAGTGGGTCTTGATTAGTTTCTGAAGTCCTATAAAAGAGGAAACATTTTGGAGAAAGAGATTCAGAGAGAGTGACACTACGAAGCAGAGAGTCCACCAGCCAGCGACCTTTGGAGATAAAGAAGGAAGACGCCTCCCGGGGAGCTTCATGAAACAGGAAGCCAGGAGAAGACGCTAGCAGATGACGCTGTATTCGCCATGTGCCCTTCCAGCTGAGAGAGAAGCCCTGACTGTATTCGCCATGTGCCTTCTCACTTGAGAGAGAAACCCTGAACTTCATCGGCCTCCTTGAATCAAGGTATCTTTCCCTGGATGCCTGTGACTGGACATTTCTATAGACTTGTAATTGGGACATTTTCTCGGCCTTAGAACTGTAAACTAGAAACTTATTAAATTCCCCTTTTAAAAGCCATTCTATTTCTGGTATATTGCATTCCAGCAGCTAGCAAACTAGAACAATGGGTCTACAATTTTCAGTTAGGAATGATAAAAGCAGCTAAAGAAATGTAAAATTCAGTTAAGGGGAATCTGATTCAAATGAGTTGATGATATTTATGAATTTTGTTGCTATCTTCATATTTTTTTCCTGAAAAGTAAGAGTTTTGCATTTGAGGTTTATTATACCCAGATCATGGTTCTTTGAATCAGAGGATTTGATATTCTTTCTAGAGAAGACTGGAATTAAGTCAATGCATTTCAAGAACTGAATGTATTCTATCTCTGCTTAGTCAATTTAATCTATCTATCTATCTACTTTATAGGAATTGAACCCAGTCTCTCACCTGGAAGGTGAACATTCTACCACTGAACTACCTGTGCACTTTTTTTCTTAATTTTATATATATATATACACATAAAATAATATATATATATTTTTTGCGTTGGCAGCACCAGGAACCGAACCCGGGTCTCTGGCATGCAGGTGAGAACTCTGCTGGCTGAGCCACTGTGGCCCGCCCAATTTAATATATTTTTAAATTCAGGAAAATACATTCAAATTTTGAACTAACCAATAACAATGAGAGATAATTGAGGTTTCAGTTACAAAATAAAATAATAGGATTGAATTATCAGCAGTCTTTTTATATTAAGCCAAGAAAGCAAATACATTAATCCACTGTTTTTAGTGGATTTCACTCGCTGCTGTTTTTAAACAAGATAAAGGCAATTTTTTTTTTTGGTGCATGTCTGGTAATCGAACCTGGGTCTCCCGCATGGAAGGTGAGCATTCTACCACCGAACCACCCGTGCACCCGCAATGTTTGTTTTTAACCCAAACATTTTCCACTGGGGTGTGAGGATGTGAACTAGTCTTAAAAGGCAAAAGGAGAATAGCATGATTTATCATTTTATACATGCTTAGGATGAATCTAGAATTTCGTGTGAATACTGAGAGACAAAGACTTCTAGTTTTTATTTTTAATCTCTCTGTTCCACAGGAGTTACTAGGGTTGCTATATTTTGTTTTTGGAATATCAGAAGCTCCAGTAGTAATTTATAGAAATCCTGTTCTTGAGGAACAATACTGGCAGGGTTTTTTTTTTTTGGCAGGTCATATGGCTATACTGTATTTCATTTTTTAAAAAAAGATTTTTATTGAGAAATCTTCACACACATACATTCCATACATGGTGTAAAATCAGTGGCTCACAATATCATCACATAGTTGTGTATTCATCACCATGATCATTTTTTAGACCATTTGCATCACTCCAGAAAAAGAAATAAAAAGAAAAAAGAAAAAACTCATATATACCATACCTCTTACCCCTCCCTCTCATTGACCACTAGTATTTCCATCTACCCAATTTATTTTACCCTTTTCTCCCTGTATTAGTTAGGGTTCTCTAGAGAAAGAATCAGCAGGAAATATCCATAGATATAAAATTTATGACAATGTCTCATGTAACCATGGGAACATAAAGTCCAAAATCCATAGGGCAGGCTGTGAAGCTGACAATTCCAATGGAGGGTCTGGACGAACTCCACAGGAGAAGCTCGCCAGCTGAAGCAGGAAGAGAGCCTGTCGCTTTTGAATCCTCTTTAAAAGGCTTCCAGGGATTAGATTAAGCATCACTCATTATAGAAGACACTCCCCTTGGCTGATTACAAATGGAATCAGCTGTGGATGCAGCTAACATGATCATAATTTAAGTCTATGAAATGTCCTCATAGCAACAGACAGTCAATTTTGAATTGACTCAAAGAAGAGAAATTCAAGTGAAAAGACAATTGAGGTCATATTTCTTGACTGGAAACCTGGCAGCCCCAGAGAATGATCTTTCAGGAAATCCTGGACAGGAAAATGTTTCATCTCTCCCTGAGTTTAGGGCGGATGGCATTCCAGATTCATGTTAGGTAGTTTTAATAGTGTCAGAGTATAACATATAAGTATATGAGATTGGATAAGCTAGGTCTTTTCTCTTTTTTTAGAAAACTAATTGTAAGCACATTATTGTAGTCATGAAATATTTTTACTGTCATGTGGCAGTAATGATAAAGGCAGAAACCAAACAGGAATTAACACCATAAAAGATTTTTTATTCATTTCTACATAAGAAAGCCTATTCTCTGACTACATGCTTTTCCAAACACAGCTTGAATGAGTAAATGTTTCCCTGAATTGATATTTAA
Organism: Myrmecophaga tridactyla; assembly: GCA_004026745.1. Taxonomy (NCBI): domain Eukaryota; kingdom Metazoa; phylum Chordata; class Mammalia; order Pilosa; family Myrmecophagidae; genus Myrmecophaga; species Myrmecophaga tridactyla. The sequence continues at coordinate 28,621 of PVIY010023071.1, read as the reverse complement.
AGATTAAGTATTGCCGCAGGCAGTAGAACACAATCTCTCGAGGAAGGAGTATACAGAACATTGTTTGTTTAGTGCAATAATTACATACTTCTTCCCCAGACTGTTTTTTCATATTTTAAGTTCCATGAGTGGTCTTTTTCCACTCCCAAAATGCTTCTTTCCCTTCCATTCTCCAAATTCTTACTTTCCAGATCCACTTTCTCAACGATGTTAAGAAATCACATTTAAGTCAGAGGTTGAGAACTCTTGTCCTAGGGCCTAGGTCTGTCCCAGATGTGTTGTGACCCATGTCAGTGGATCACAATCTTTCAAACATTGGGCAAGACACCAACATTTATGAACTGGGAGATTTTGCATAAAAATCCAAATTTTAATGTCTCCTGAAAAATAGGCCCTCTGGCAATATTGAGTCTGCTTTCCCACAAAGCATCACAAAGGTGAAAAGCTGCGGTTCTCTTTAGATGGACAAGTAAATGTCTGTTCTTCATTTCTCTCACTTGCCTGGCCCTGGTAGCATTTGAGTTCATGATCTCTGACTTAATTACAGTTTGATCTATACCACTGGAAGTCACAGGCAAAGAAGACAAATGTAAGTACAACTGATTGATTAGAACACAATCAAGATGCATTTCATGTTCTTTGTCGTTCATCATATTTAATGTATGCTCAGAGAACTCCCCATCGGACACTGTAGCAAGCCACAGAGCAGAGATGGGGCTTTGCTTCTTTAATCATTTAACAATGATTTCACTTAATGTTTAAAAACTTGACAGTGCAGAATTTTTTACTGAGCAGAGTTAGACTCATTAGCTAACTGAGTAGCTACTAATTCAGTTCAGGTCACTGAACATATATGAAATGCCTCATATACCAGTCTTGGGATGTGGGGTAATTGGTCCTTATAACTTGGCCTGTTATGACCTTGTCGCTTTGGCGGTTGTCATTTGTTGTCCTTCTACAACCTGCCCCCCCCCCCCCCCCCGCCCTGAATTTGGGCCATGTTTCTTTTAACAGATATTAATATGAAATTGTCCATTTTTTTAAAAACATGGAGAATATAATTGTGCCTAAACCAAAAATGCCAGCAATTTCATAATTCAATAGTTTAGCTACCTATTCAGTAGAAGTGTATGTCTATTGCCAGAAGAATGTGTTTTTACATCGCACTTGTATCTTTCCCCTTGCCTTATTGTATGTTTGTTATATATAATGTCAACAATATTACTAATCTTAAATGACTATCACAATTAAAGAAGGATTAGATTTATGGGACTTTGACTTCAGGGCTCAGGTTGTTTTTCTCCTTTCTAGGAGTCTGCCTATTAACTATTAAAAATCCCTTCTTAGAAACGGTTGGGACCCTTCTTACCTCTTTCTTGCTTCATTGCTTCCATTTGAATGCGGGGTCTGATTTAGGGACTCCTGAACCCTGTTTCTTAATATTGACAACAGTGGCTCACCAACATAACTGCACCACAGAAATCGCCTGGGGAAGCGTGTTTAATGTGAGTTTAAACTCATCTTTAAAAAATGGGAGCTTCTGGTCTTCTCCCGCTTGTCCCCCAGCCATCCCCAGACAATGTAAATTGCTTTCATCATTTTAATAGAAGATCTTTGTTTTGAAAAAGGATACTGGCATCAGAAACTGGCATTTCAATAAACCAGGAATGGAATGTTCTCTTGACTTGGCATTCAGGAATAAAGGGATTTTCTGAGAATCCCCAACCCCCGAGTAATGATCACCTAAGCCTTTTCTTGCCCTCTGACCAGGTTTGATGGGTCTGCCTTTAGCCAGCCCAGTTCCCCTGAGTCTTTGGAGTACACTATGGGAGGCTGTTGTGTTTATGGTCACGTGTCTGTGACACAAGACTATTAAGAGGCCAAATGAACTAGTACTAGTGAAATACCCACGTACAATTAACTGTGAGAGTAGTGACTATTGCTTATATGCCTTTCATCAAAATCAGAACTTTGTTTCAAGACTTGCTAGAGTTTCAGCTGGAAAGTGACACTGATCGACCCATCTCCCGAGGGCATCACAGAAAGACTAGACGTTTAGCACACAACCACATTTAATTACTCATCTGCTGAGTCAGCAGACTCCAACAGTCCCTGTACACACAGCAGTCCTTAAAATGCAACAATAACAAAAGTGATAGCTTCCATTTCTTTGCCATTGACCTGACACCAAATATTTTGTGTGTCTTACTAGGCATCTTGCCACAGTCCTTTATAGGGGAGGACACTGACTCAGCTAGAACAAGGTGCTTCTGTCTTTGGAGAGCCACTGTTTCTTAAATTTCGCCTTCTCACACAATCCCTACTCTGTTATGGTGCTTAGCTGGTTTATGGTCTGATTTTGTGAGTATTTCAAAGAACTTGAATTTTCCGAATATGGAGGCATATCCCGGGGAATCAGGAAACTCACTGTCTTTATCTTATCCCTAAAAAAGGACAGAAGGGGAAGAAAAATAAGGCTTTTTTTAGTTGAGCCTTTATATAAAGCATTTATTATATTTTCCAAGTCACCAAATACTGCCTTTGATATCAAAAGTTCATTTTAAAATGTATCCTAAGACTTTTTTTTGTTTAGTTGTATGACAATAACGTAAGAAAATATTCCAGAATTGACCCTTTAATTAAACCCAATGAATAATGCCTGTAAAACCCAAATTTAAAACTATTGAAAGAGGGTCTCTAAACCTGAGGATAATTAACTTGATGGGATAAAGCTGAAGAATATTGCACTGTCTTAGGCAAAGGGCTTTTAATGTCAGAGCATTTCAGTCAAATGAAGCCAAAATGTGAGGAAATTATCTTATAATTCAGATCAGTTTGCTCTTTTTGACTTTGCACTAACTGAATATCTGTCATGCCTGAACAATAAAAAAGAGAAAGAAGTCAGAACAATGATCCAGCATTATCTGGGGGGTTATAATTTTGTGTTGCCCACTTCTTATTCCTGTATCAGGATTGAATAGATTTTTGACATAAACCAGGATAAACTGCTTTTATGAGTACATCTAAAGATGCATTTAAAATAATGGCCTATTCTCTGATTTTGTTCTTTTTTGTTGGGTCAGGCTTTCATTTTACTAATGGCTTTTGGTACCCTCCATGTGGCACATCTGCTCCTTCCCTTGGGAGGAAAGCCAGTGCTTCCAGATGTTGGGAGCAATAAAATAATGATAACCACTGCCACTTAGTAGGCACTCACTACACTATGTCATTTATTCTCTGCAAAAACTATGAAATAACTGCTTTTATCATTCCCTTTCTACGGAAAAGGAACTGTGGTACAGGACAGACTATTCCAAGGTCATTATGTTTGTAAGTGATGGATGGAATGGGGATTTCAACCATCTCACTCCGAGGCTCCTTCTTAACCATTGTGCTCTAGGAAAAGAAGAGGCTATGCTCATTTTAATATATCTGGTTTCTCCTATCAGTAAAATGAATAAAATAGCATTTCTCATTTTAACTGGGTCTATATGAACCCTTTTCCCTCATCTTTTCAACAACCTGAGATCATTATTTTCTTAAACCCATGAGGAAATTATTGGATTTCCATGTGAAAATTAAGGAAAAAATTAAATCTTATCTCTAGTTTCTGGAAAGCTTTGGTTCATAAAAATATATTGACATTCACATGATTTGGTAAAATGCTTTCTTGGTATAATAATGGAAAAGTTCACAAGCAAACTAGGTAGGATGTCTGATATGATTCAGAAAACCAGTTCAAACAAATTGATTCTTGATAAGCCTTTGTAAAATTCTTTGAAAGCTATTAGAAAGTAAATGAAGAGGAATGATGAACTGACCTGTTACTGTTTAATTCCTAAGAAAATAAAAGACAAAATAAAAAAGGGCTACAACTAAAAAATACAGGCTTTGAACTACTTCCAAAGTATGACACTTGTAAAGAGTTAACAATGAAAGAGTCTATGGGAAAGACTCCTTATTGCATGCTATGGTGTATATTTAACAGGAACTCCTCAATAGGACACCGACAATACTAGGGTAAATAATTGGGGTGGGGATAAGGGGAGTTTTGGATTTTCTCTTTGGCATGGGAGTGTCTGTTATTTTTTCTTTGGAGCAGTGAAAATTGTCTAAAATTGAGAGTGATGATGACTGTACAAGTAAGTGAGGATACTGTGAAGCATTGTTTATTTTCGATAGACTATATGCTATATGAATATATTGCAACAAAATCTGAAGATTCAAAATAGTTAAATAAACAGAAAAATTCAAGTGCTAGAGAGAGAGGAAAAAAATACATGCTTAATTCCTACTTAATAGTTTTCTGTATCTAGTACATCTTATGCCAATCCAGCTGTTGATTTTAAGCCAATACTGAATTTCTTATTTTAACACAATCCTAAAATTGGCCCAATCTTTCCAATTAAAGTAGCTTCTAAATTAGAAATGGATTGTATTCTAACTAGCTATTACTTGGCAGTTTGGAAGGGGGAAATATTTTGCTTCAGAAAAATAACATAAACATTGGCTAGGTTTCCAAACTATCACAGGAAATAATATAAATGGAAATGGGAAAATTAATAGTATTATAATTCTCTTAAGGTTATAGGTCTGTGAGAATGTAATGGCCTAAATGAAAGTATAAAAGAGGGTATAATGTTCACAGTATGTGTTTTCAAAACATGCAGACAATTAGCCTAGAAAGATATACATCAAAGCCTAAATGGTCATTATTTCGGTGGGACGATAGAGGATTTTTTCTTTATACTTTTTAATTTTGTTTATTGCATTTATATTTTGTGATTTGCAAGTTTTTGTGGTTTTTTTTTATAGCGAGCATTTAGTGCTTTGGTAATTGGAAAATAACCTTTTTTTTTTGAGGCAAAGGACACATCTCCGCCTTTCTCTCTTCCTTTCCATAGCCACTGAAATACAATGGTTGGGAGTACACATCTTGTTTCCATATCCCACATCCGATCTGTTGACAAATCTTGTTAACGCTACTTTCAAAAATATCCAGTATGACCACTCTTGGCCAAGCTGCAATCATCTCCTGCCTAGATCATCTTCTAGTGGTATAATTGGTATCCTCGCCTCGTGTATTGCTGTCCTACAGTTTTTTCACAATGGGGCTCTGAATATGATCCTTTTAAACTGAAAAAAGCATGTGATACATGCCAATTCACGAGGAATAAATTCAGAGTCATTGGAAGGGTGTGGAAGGCCACCCACTGGCTCTTTGCCTTCATCTCCTGCTGTTCCCCCACGTATTCACCCTGTTCGAACTGTTCTGGCCTTCTTGTGTGTCCTTGAACACACTAGCCTACCAGGTTTTTGCATTTTCTTTTCTTAATACCTAGAATATTTTTTCTCTCAGATATCGGAGACCAGACTCCCTCTCTTCCTCCTTTTCCCAAATACTGAGAAATTTTCTGGCTGTGATATTCACAATTTAAACAATGTTCCCTCCTCTAATACTTTTGTTCCTTTTATTGCTTTATTTTTCTCTTTATTACCATCTAAGACAATCTACACATTACATATTTTCATGTTTATTGGCTATCATCCAGGCAAGGGTTTTTGCTCTACCTGAGATGCTCTTACTGTTTTCCTTCTCCTGGCTGATCCTGGCTGTCCCTCACGATTCAGGTTACTTTCCCTCCTTCTGTACTGGAACTTCATTAAAAAGAAACACAATTTGCATCCTGTCTCCTGAAATTCAAATAAAACTGGCTCAATGTTCATGTCCCACATCCTGTGGGAAATCTGGGGCTCCTTCCTACATTTATGAGAATTCCTGCAGGCCTATTACTTATGGCTATGCTTGGATTTGATTTCCTCCCACTGTTGAATTAAATGACTCACTTATTCTTCCCACAACCATGTTCGTTCCATTTTCTCTTCTCTGTGATGAGCTGATCCTGAAACCCAGACTCTTTTTCTTGATTTTCGTCCTTCTGGTCACAGCCAGACCTAAGTGCTGACAGTTGGAAGGGAAGACTGTGGCACATAGGGGAGAGGAGCCCACACGTGCCAGCACAGTGGAGCAAATGAATGCTTGGTGTTAAATGATCTTTTTCTGAAGGAGCTACTACCAAAGGCACTATCCACGTTTCCTCTAACCTCCCCTCAGACCGTCTTTTCAAATCTCCCTGGTCTTACTCTGCTGCCAACTCTTTAAATTCCAGTTCAAGTCTTTTCCAGAGCAGTTTAGTTATGTCTTTGTCTCTCTGTCCTTTTGAGTTATGCCTGACATGTCATTTTTTAAGACCCCAAAAGACCACCAAGCCCCTGCCTACACAAGAACAGCCTCTCAGAAAGGAACCCTGTGGTCAGCTCCTAAAGTAACTGTCTCTTCTCTCATTATTGCAATCGTCGGTTTACTTGTGTGTCTTGGATACTAAATGAGTGTTTTGGGCACAGGATCTCGCCGCTTGCTAAATTTTGTATCATCAGTACCTATCTCAGAATTTAATCCTTAATGTTCAATGAATAAATGAAGACTATGCTTTCCACTTATTAGAGGCATCTGTTAGAGATTGTCATTTGGCCTGACATTAATTTTCTTCTGATTCCAAAAATGAAAAAAGTATGATGGGCATTATTTTGGCCTAATATTCTATTTGGTTTTGTTTCCTCCACCAGGTAAGGCTCAGCTTATCCAGGGGGATGTCTCGGTAACCATGGCAGCATGTACCTGTTAGCTAATTTGAAGCATACCTGCAACCAAAATCATGCCCAGGAAAAGTGCCTTGGCAGGAACAATTGTTAGTAAAGGAATCTGCTACAAAAATCTTTTCTTCATTAGCTTGCTTCTTATTTGAAGAATGTGCCAATGATTGAACTGTCCTGTGAGTCTCTAGAATTCCACTATTTGGATGTCTTTTCCCAGGTTTCCAGGGATTATTTGCAGCATGTGAATGAACTGATGGGGAGATGGAATAGCGTCTCACAATCATAACATTACCTGTACAGGAGACACAAAATTCAAGTTAAAAAATTCTATCCTTAATGATATCCACAAATGGAAAATTATGGTGCCTGAACTTTAGAGAAAAGAACTAAATAAAATTATTGTTTTAATTAAGTTATCGCATAAAAGTCTTTCATTCTTGATTGATTTAACTCATAGTAATTGAACACCAACCCTGAGCTCAGCACTACTCTGAGAGATAGGGATGTGGTAGCTATTGTATGGGAGACAGACAATGAACAAATAATGATGTAAAATTCAGGTAGTGAATTTTCTAGGAAGAAAAAAGAAAGTGAGGTGGGTAGGATGATTGAGGAAGATGAGGTAGGGGGTGGGGAAGCTATTTAAATTGTGTGGTTAGGGTACCTCTCTGAGAACACAGCATTTGAACAGACATATATAAAAAAGGAAGGAAGATTCTAGGAGAACCTGATCACCCACAATCTCTGATCACCTGAATAATTGAACCACTGCTGCTATCAGCCAGTGTGTGTCTTGGCTCAAATGGCCCTGGCATTGTGGGACCAACAATGTCATCCTGACAAAAAAGGGGAAAAAGAAGTGTAACTAATAAAGTATCAGTGGCTGAGAGAGTTCAAATAGAGTCGAGAGGCTACTCTGGAGGTCACTCTTATGCAAGTTTCAGTTAGACATTGCTACCTATCATAACTTGCCAAATCCTAACCAAAACCATTCCTGCCAATCCTAAAGAATACTTAGAGCATTTATAAGATTCTACAAAGGTTCCATGCACTAGAGTAACTTCCAGAAACCTATAGCCTCCGGATGGGTCCCTGGACCGGATAAGTCCTGAAACCTAGAGGGCCCAGCCTTCCAGAACAGCAACTAGTTCCATCTCATATGATCGACAGTCCCTTCTAACATGAAAAAGTTAGAATGGGTGTAGCCCAAATACCCCTAAAGAGTGCGAGAAAGATCAAAGGTGATGGTGGAGTTATAAGGAGAAGGTCAGTTTTAACAAATGAGTATGGGTATTGAATCATTACACTGATATTTCTTTTAGCCACCAGGACCTTAGATCAGCTAGAAATAAAAACCTAAAATTGTGCAATTTTAACCCATACCAAATTCTGAAATCTTTTCTACAAGTAACTGCTGCACTCTATTTTGAAATTTATTGTTTTTATGTATATATGTTATTTAAAGAGAAGGAAGAGTATAACAGAAGATAGGATTTAACAAATGAGTATGAATGCTGAATCATTATATTGATCGCTGAATCATATTGATCTTCCTGTTGGTCTCCAGTGACTTGGGGCAGCTAGAAGAAAAAATAAAAAATTGTGGAACTGTAACCATACCAAACTTTAAAATCTGTTCTATAACTGCTTGTTAAAATGTACTTTGAAATGTATTGCTTTTTTGCATGTATGTTATTTTACAACAACAACAACAAAAAACGTAAACAAACAAAACTGGATCGCCTTGAATCAAGTTCTTTTCTTTAGGATTTTGGAATTAGAAACAAAGTATTTTGGTTTGCTAAAGCTTCTGGAAATGGTATCTTTCCAGTATCTAGAACAGCTCTGTCAGCTGGGAAGGCACGTGGCTGGTGTCGGCTGGTCCCTGCTCCTGGTTGCTTCCTTTTAGCTTCTGATTCCAGTGGCTTTCATTCTAAGCGTCTGTGGGCCCTCACTTAAGTTCTCCGGGGAAAACTCTGGCTTTCATCTCTTAGTTTAGCATCTCCAAACATCTGTGTCTTGTTTCAGTTCTCTGCTCTCCTTGTAGATTCTGACTCTCTCTCTCTCTCTCCAAGAGCGCTTTTAAGGACTCCAGTAAACTTATCAAGACCCCACCTGAAGGAGCTGGGTCACATCTCCATGGCAGTAATCTAATCAAAGGGCCCCGCCCAAACAGCAGGCCTGCTCCCACAAGATTGGATTAGGATTAAGAGAACGTGGCTTTTCTGGGGTACATAACAGTTTCAAACCAGCACACAGAGTGACTGCTCCTGTTTAGGTAGAGGAACCTTCATGAAGAACAAGCAGATGCTTCAGCTGGGGTAGTCATGAGGACACCCATTGAATGAGAGATGAAAACAATGTAGACATGTGGAAGCAAAGATATCTTGAGTGGAAAATCAGAGCAGTCCTGAGAGACAGCTGGGGAGATTTATTGCCTTAATATCTGAGGGCTTCCTATTCAGTTTCTATCCATATGTGTCTTCCTATAAATTCCTCTTTCCTTGAGGTAAATTGAATCTTTTCTATTCCTTGTAATTAAAAATGTTGATTAAAAAAGGAGTATTTTAGGGAGTCTTGGTTGGTTTAAATTCCAATCATAACACTGCAGTAACTCTGGGACTGGGGTTCCCCATTTAACCTCTACCCAGAGATCGTGTGGCTCAATGGGGTAATAATGTACCTCACAGAGTTGGTTTCCACTTTCTGGCTTACTCAATGAATGTTTTGAATCTTAAATCTTTCTAGGCATAACTTTGCTATTAACTATCATGGAACTATAAAAAAGCCCTACATTGTGTTTATGTTTTGAATGTGCCAGAAGCACAATTATTTCTTAAGCTCACTGCCCATTTCTGTAGAAACCAGGCAACACATTATTACAGTTATCTCAAAAAGTGGAAGTTGTCCCGACTTTCTAGTTTTGAAGAGTAGAAAGCCAAATTTTCGGCAAGATTATGCTGGAATTTTAAGTTCAAATACATTTGAAATGACTAGCCACAAATACTATTCATAAATTATCTTCTAACACCTCTTCTGACGATGATCTATTCTACAATAATCTAAAAACATATTTTTGACTATTGACACACATAAAAGTTCCCATTTAAAAGGATTAAAGAATCATCTCTTTATACTGAATGGAAGGAACACAGGAGGGAAGAAATTATACTGATGATAACAAAGTTAAGTTCATTCTTTCTTGGGACCCCCAGCTTGACTGGTTGGCAAATCAATCAGCTCTTTAGTAATCTTCCTGGGTCATAAAAAGTCTACATCCTTTGATTTCTTATCAGCAAAAGGGAAGAGATATTTAACACAGTGTGAAAGGGTCATTAGTACAATTTCAAACATCACTGCTAAATGCCCACAAAGAATCTAAGCAGATTGAAAAGAATTAGAGATCTAGTGAGGCTAGGGAGTTCCTTGTTAAGAGCTGCTTTTATCTTCCTAGCAGAAAATGACCTCTTCCCTTATAGTCTTGAAGGGGGTTGCACCCAGTAGGAAGGGGGAGCAGGAGACAACCCTGAAAGCCCTGGCTGGATTTTTAATCTAACCAATGCTTACACACTGTTACAGATATTTCCACAAGCATTTATCCAACAAGGTTTCATTCTGAGCAGGCTCTCTGCATTCATGTGTATATATATATATATGTATATATATATATATATATATATATATATATATATATGAATAGATATATAAATTCATATATATATATGAATATATAATCACAAAGTAGCTGGCTCTGGGCTGTGGCATAGCTCTGTGTCCTCAGCTGACTGATGAGAAGGAGGTGTCTCCATTCACAAAAAAGCCCTATTTATCTCACTACACATATCATAGGGTAAACAGAAACTTTTATTTCCAAGTGGTTTGTTTGCTCCCAGTTTCTATTTAATTAAAGTTTCCCTTTCTTTAAGTGAGACATTTCAGATTTCATATTGTTCTTTTTCAAAAATAGGTTTAAATTATTCTGCTTTCAAAAGGGGCTTGGACAAATTGCTTAATCTCTCTCATATATACCCAACTGTAAGTATGACTTTCAGTTAATATTGGCAAAATATGATGAAAGGTACTGTTGTAGTTTGCTAAAGCTGACGGAATGCAATATACCAGTAATGGAACAGCTTTTAAAGAGGGAATTTATTAAGTTGCAAGTTTACAGTTCTAAGGCCATGAAAATGTCCAAATTAATGGGTCCAGGGAAAGATACCTTGGCTTGAGAAGGCCGATGATGTTCGGGCTTTCTCTTTCAGTTGTAAAGGCACATGGCTGGCATCTGCTGGTCCCTTGCTCCTGGGCTCCGTTGCTTTCAGCCTCTATTCCTGTGGGGGTTCCTCACTTTGCTTCTCCAGGGTTGGCTTTCCTCTCTTGGCTTCCCTTGACTCTCTCCAGGTTCTGGCTTGCTTAACATCTCATGGCAACGTCTGCTGGGCTCCAAGCATCTCCAGACATCCGTGTCTCTGTTCTCCAAGGGTCGGCATCTGTGTCAGCTCTCTTCAAAATATTTCTTCTTTTGAAGGACTCCAGTAAACTAATCAAGACCCACCTGGGATGGGCGTAGTCACATCTCCATCTAATCAAAAGCTCGTAACAACAATGGGGCGCACCACATCTCTGTGGAGATAATCTAATCAACGCTTTCTACCTACAATGTTGAATCAGGATTAAAAGAAAGGGCTGCCCCCACAAGAATGGATAAGGATAAGAAAAACATGGCTTTTCTGAGGTGCATAATAGATTCAAACTGGCATGGGTACTAATAAAAAGTTTACTATGCTCAAGTCAAATAAAATTTTTCTGACACAGCCAGTGATATTACAGCAGCACTACCACTATGTAACAAATGCCACATATGACATTGAGTCAGACCTGCATTCTTTCTTTTAATCCCTCAATGGCCTTATGAGGAATATTCTATCACTATCCCCATTTTACAAATGAAGAGAGTGATCATAAAAGCATGTTACATTCATAGGATCATAGAATTTTAAGCTGGAACAGGCCTCAGAAGATATCTAGTCCAATCCTTTCATTTAAAAAATAATAAATATTTTTATTTATTTTATATAAAATTATATAAAATTTATATTATATATATTATATATAATAAAATAAATAATATTATTTTATATAAATAAAGATAAATATATTTTTATTATAGCAATTGTTGGCTTACAGAAAAATCATTCAGAAATAGAATTCTAATATAACCCCCACGCAGGTTTTCCAATTATTAATGTTTTAAGTTAGTGTGTATACATTTTTATAATTAAGGAATCAATATTATTCTAACTGTATTATTAAGTGTAGTCCATAATCTACATTTCCTCTTTGTATTGTAAATTCTTTAGAATATTTAAAATTTTTTTATTCTGGTGACATATATGCAACCTAAATTTCTCCTTTTAACCACTTTCAAGTATACAACTTAGTGTTGTTAAATTACATTCATAAGGCTGTGCTACCATCACATCCATCCATTCTACAGCTTTCCATCACTTCTCGGTATTGAATGGCAATGGACAAAACTGGGTCTCCCATCAAGTCTCCTGATGCTCAGGCCTGTGTTCCTTCTAACGGATCATGTCACTTCCTCTAGAATAGCCCATCACATATAGGACACAAATAAATATCATTTAAGTTTCCTCACCTGGGCACCTAAGCACAAATTTTAATCACATTTCTTTTTGTGGTTTATTGGTGCAACTGACAGAACTTCCAAAATTTCATAAAATATTTTTAACCAGTCCTTCTCTAACTATTTAAAGATGTTATATAACTAAGTCAGAGTCAAGGGGCAGATGACTGACAAATCTCGGCCACCATGTTTGTCTGACTCTGATAATACATGCACTTAACTCTGGGGCAATTCTCTTCCAGTTTAATAAGTAAGCATGCCACGTGACACGTACACCTTCAGCATTCTACTATGTAGCAGCTAAATCTTTGAAGTCAAAGAGAAAAAAGCACATTATTTTTTAATGTGGCTGATTTCCACAAATCTGTCATTTGTATCTTTCCTGGCATATCTGAAAATAGTTTTAATGTTATTTAAATATATTACTTAAAGATGCTGAAGAAGATTCTGTCTAAGGATTCAGAACTAATCCACCAGGAGAAAAGAATGAAACTCACCACCACTAAGCCCAAATAATGCACTTAGGTAACAGACACAAAAATTTGAGAGCTATCTCAAGGTGAGCCCAGTTCCAAAGAGCTAGGAATTTCTGGTACCTTGGTGTTCTCGCTCAGCTGGTGCTGACATAGTGGAAATACACCCTTGAAGGACAGCTGGAGATTGTCCAGGAACCTTCTCCAGGTCATCAAGCTCTATGGCTTCTTTTCTCCTGCCATCTCCTGATTCTTCCCCTGAGCCTGAGGCTCTCTGGCTACTTGCAGTCAGACTCATCTGGAGGACTTGATTCTTTTTCTCCAGTCTGTCCATCTCTGCCCACATTTCCTGGATAACTCTGATGAGCTGGATATTGGCTTCTACTGAAGTCTTTCCCCAGGTCTCTTGTTACTTCCTCTAGGGGAGACAGATCTCCTTTGCTCAGGAACCAAATGTACAATCTACTCGGTGGGGATGGCTCGTTCCACCTTTAAACATTCCTGCACAATAGATGTCACTCTTCTCGGTGCCATCCTTCAGCACTTGGGGTTGGTGGGTTAGGTTGTCAAGGGAGGTAAAGGATCTCTATGGCTATTCATTCAGGGTTTTGTTTTTCAGAACAGACCTTTTCTTTGTATCTTTCATTTCATATCAATCCACAGTTCTAGTATACTGCTTTGTATCTGAAGCAAAGATAATACTCTGAAAGTTTCCAGTGAAGAACAGAGTTTCTAGTTTCCACCTTGAACTTACCATCTCACCAGCTACTCATTCTTTTCTTTGTTGCTGCTTCTGGGCCAAATGTTTCATTTGATTGCCAGTTGCCACAAATGCCTTGAAACTGACACATAAGAATAATGCCTTTTCTTCTCTGTAAAATATGCCCCAATTTAGTATCTTTTGGTTAAATTATTAATTTGGGCACCTATTAGTTAAGGAAGGATAACATTCATCACAAGCGATCATATGAACTGCAGTAATGTTATTTAAATATGATGCTGATTGTTGTACCCAAATCGCTCAAGATAAGGCCGTGGGCCATATGCAATCACTACACAGCAGGTTTTTATTCTGTGAGCATTTTGCTGTTGTTTAATTTTAGAGTGTTCATCTGGGCAAAGGCTGCCAGGGGATATTTTGGGAATGTAAGAGGATACAGTTTGAGCATTAATCTTGAATGAGAAGTATGTGCAGCACTTACAGCTTTCATTACCTGCTACCTGAAGAGGTTTCTTTGCTCGGAATGAAAAATAGGGATCTTAAATGGCATGCTTGCTGGTAGCAGGATCTTTTTGGAAACTCTATTAATGTTTAAACATAAATGGCCTTTTGTAATAAGGTGAAAATGATTAGAAAAGCTTTCATGGTGCTAGTTTTCTCTGCACATTCATTTCTTTCTACTTTCTATGTATATTGATGCTTTTGGCCCAGCATAATAAATACTTGTTGATTGATTCGAGGTCACAGATGGAAGGAGTGATTGGAGAAAATATTATGCCTTTGTTATTCATGCAATTGTTTCATGTATTCAAATTTCAGGATTTGCTTACTAAAAGTCAGTGAGAATGAGACTGTTTTCATATTTGCATTATAAACATCAAATTGAATTACAAATAGTACTCCCATTTGTTTTTTTTTTTTTTTAATGGGCTATTTTTTTTTTTCCCATGGGCAGGCACCAGGAATCGAACCCGGGTCCTCGGGCACAGCAGGCAACCGTTCTTACCTGCTGAGCCACCGTGGCCCGCCCTCCCATTTGTTTTTTAATCAACTTGAGTAAATGTTTACGTGCCAGGCAATGTAGAGGCTATATATGTGGGTCATGGAAACATGGAATCTAGGGTATG
>PVIY010023071.1:0-13896 GCA_004026745.1 Myrmecophaga tridactyla | reverse complement strand
TGTTTTTTTAAAAAATATTTTTATTGATAAAACAACATACAAACATAAACATTCTTTATGTATAAACATTTCATACATGGTGTACAATCAATGGCTCACAATATCATCACATAGGTGTGTATTCATCACCATGATCATTTTTTAGAACATTTGTATCACTCCAGAAAAAGAAATAAAAAGAAAAAAGAAAGAATTCATACATACCAAACTCCTTGCCCCTCCCTCTCATTTGCCACTAGTATTTCCATCTACCCCATATATTTTAACCTTTGTTTCCCCTATTATTTGTTTATTTTTATCCATATTTTTTACTCATCTGTCTATACTGTAGATAAAAGTAGCATCAGACACAAGGTTTTCACAATCACACAGTCACGTTATAAACATTATATCTTCATACAATCATTTTCAACAAACAAGGCTACTGGAACACAGCTCTATAGTTTCAGGTACTTCCCTTTAGTCACTCAAATACACCATCAACTAAAAAGGGATGTCTGTATAATGCATAAGAATAACCTCCAGGATAACATCTAGAATCTGTTTGAAATCTCTCAGCCACTGACACTTTATTCGGTCTCATTTCTCTCTTCCCCTTTTGGTCAAGAAGGTTTTCTCAGTCCCTTGTTGCCAGGTCCCAGCTCATCTTGGGATTTCAGTTCCATGTTGCCAGGGAGATTTACATCTCTGGGAGTCATGTCCCACGTTGGGGCGGGGAGGGCAGTGGGTTCACTTGCTGCGTTGTCTTAGAGAGAGAGAGAGGCCACATCTGAGCAACAAAAGAAGTTCTCTGGGGTGACTCTTAGGCTTAACTTTAAGTAGGCTTAGCCTAGCCTTTGCAGGAATAAGTTTCATAGGGGTGAACCCCAAGATCAGGGACTTGGCCTATTGATTTGGTTGTCCCCGTAGCTTATGAGAGTATCAGAAATTCTCCAAATGGGGAAGTTGAATCTTTCCTCCTTTCTATCCATCCCTTAGGGACCCTGCAAATACTTCTTAATTTACTGTCCAAATCACTCTGGTAATCCTTAGTTTAATGAAGATTCTTGTTCTATCAAGTTCTTCTGGGTCCCTACATTCCAGAATAAACACCCCCAATGCCTTCAACTGTTACCCATTTAGTGTGGGTTCAAGGACCTTGAGCCTATTTGGTCACTCTCTTTTGAACATAGTTTCATTTGTTTATAGGCCTCTAGTTGTAAATGCATTTTCCTGAAAACAATCGGCCAGCAAAGAGTAGGCTGCCATAACATCTCTAAAATGTTTTCTAGAAAATATTCCACAAAATGGGCATTCAGAAAATGGAGAGAAACTATGTTCCTGGAGAGAGTGAATATTGTAAAGAACTCTTGATTGAATGTCTGATTTATAGGTTTAGTAAAATGTCAGTCAAAATCTCAATGGGATATATATACATATATTTTTTCATGTTTGGAATTTTTTTTTTATTAGAGAAGTTGTCGGTTTATAAAAAAATACTTCATAAAATACAGAGTTCCCATAGACCACCCTATTATTAACATCTTATATTAGTGTGGTGAATTTGCTACAATTTTTGAAAGAACATTTCATAATTGTATTATTAACTATAGTTCATAGTTTAGGGTTCACTGTTTGTGTTGTACAGTCAGTCCTATGTGCTTTGATTTCTTTTTAAAATTTTCATTCTAGTAAGATACATACAATCTAAAATTTCCCCCACAACCACATTCAGATATATAATTCAGTGTTGTTAATTATATTTACAATGCTGTGCTACTGTCATCATCATCTATTACCAAAACTTTACAGTCAACCCAAATTGAAACTCTAATCAGACAGCCGACCCAGACCATGCATTTCTTAGAACTTTTATTGATATTATCCCTTGGGATAATACACAGAATTTCAAGGTCTTATCTATTTTATGAGAATGTGCCTAATCTAAGACCAAGTAAAAGAGTCCTGTTTGCCATCTCTGCATTATGTTTTTTTATTTTTAAATTTTTCATTGTATAGTATAACATATATACAAAACAAAGAAAGAAAGAAGCAATAGTTTTCAAAGCACTCTTCAACAAGTAGTTACAGGACAGACCCCAGAATTTGTACCATACGATCCTCTCAGACCTTTCCTTCTAGCTGCTCCAGAATATAGGAGGCTAGAAGGCTTAAATATCTTTTTTATCATCACAATTGACTTTTTTTCCTTCTTTTTTTGTGAAAAATAACATATATGTAAAAAAGTGATAAATTTCAAACCACAGCACCACTATTGGTTGTAGATCGTATTTCAGAGTTTGACATTGGCTACAATTCCATAATTTTAGGTTTTTACTTCTAGTTGCTCTAAGATACTGGAGACTAAAAAAGATATCAATTTAAGGATTCAGCATTCATATTCATTTGTTAAATCCTATCTTCACTATATAACTCCACCATCACCTTTGATCTTTGCATTCCTTTCATTAGGGGTGTTTGGGCTACGCCCATTCTACCTTTTTCATATTGAAAGGGTCTGTCACTAATATGGGGTAGGGAGATGGAACTATCTGATGTTCTGGAGAGGCTGGGCCCTCTAGGTTTCAGGATTTATCTGGTCCAGGGACCCATCTGGAGGTTGTAGGTTTTGGAAAGTTACTCTAGTGCGTGGAACCCTTGTGGAATCTTATCTATTGCCCTAGGTGTTCTTTAGGATTGGCTGGAATGGTCCTGGTTAGAGGTTGGCAGGTTATGATAGGTAGCAAGGTCTAACTGAAGCTTGCGTAAGAGCAACCTCCAGAGTAGCCTTTCGACTCTATTTGAACTCTCTCTGCCACTGATATTTTATTATTTATGCTTCTTTTCTTCCCCCTTTTGTTCAGGATGGAATTGTTGATCCCACAGTGCCAGGGCAGAATTCATCCCTGGGGGTCATCTCCCACGTCGTTAGGGAGATCAAAGGGATATTTTAAGATATGAGGAAATCAAACTAAAGGTCATCTTTATTTTCCTTTTAACAGTTTTAAATGCAATTTATTGAGATATATTATGTAGTCACATACCTTACTGTCATGCAAAGTGTACAGTCAGTGGTTCACAGCATCATCATATAGGTGAGCATTCATTATCGCAGTTGATTTTTGAACATTTCCATTATTCCAAAAAATAAAAATAAGAATAAAAGTAAAAAAGAACATCCCAAACATCCTATACTCTCCACCCTCTACTATTTATCTATTTTTGTCTTTGTTTTCTTACTCATCTGTCTATACATAGGATAAAGGGAGTATCATTTACAAGGTTTTCACAATCACATGGTCACACCTTAAAAGCTCTGTAGTTATCCAATCATCTTCAAGAATCAAGGTCATTGGATTATGTTTCAGCAGTTTCAGGTATTTCCCGCTAGCTACTCCAATATACCAAAATCCAAAAAAGAGATATCTATATGCTGCATAAGAACAACCTCCAGAATGACCTCTTCTTGACTATTTGAAATCTCTCAGCCATTGAAATTTTCTTTTGTTTCATTTCTCTTCCCCCTTTTGGTCAGTAAGTCTTTCTCAGTCCTGATGCTGGGGCTAGGATCATCCCTGGGAGTCATGGCCTATGTTGCTAGGGAGATTTACACCCATGGAAGTCAGGGCAGTGTGTTCATTGTGGAGTTGGATAGAGAGAAAGATCACATATGAGCAACAAAAGAGGTTCTCTGGGTTGACTCTTAGACATAATCATAAATAGGCTTATCTTCTCTTTTTGCAGTTTCATAACAGCAAGCCCTAAGATTGAAGACCTGGCCTATCAAATTAGCAGTTCCCAATAATTATGAGAATATTAGGTCTTCCCCAGGTGGGAAAGTTGAATATTTTCACCTTTCTCCCCAGTCCCTCAAGGGGATTTTGCAAATACCTAAAGGTCATCTTGAATACTAAACTGGAAACAATAGTTTTAAAATATGTGAAAGTGAAGCATAATTATTGAAGACATGTTTCATCAGATTTTTCAATATAGTATAAAGCTAAAATGGAATAGCAAATACTGGTGAATTTGCAAACAAGACAAAGGGACAGACAATTCTAGAAGAAATACAAATAGCAAAAAATGTGAAAATTTTCAACCACAGTAGTAATTAAAAATTTCAAATTGAAATGCTTTGAGGAAGGCTATCTAGTAAATAAAGATTTTGAAAAATGAAAGGAATATAATTGACAAAGCTTTTTGATAAGAGGTTTAACAATAATTATGCAATTTATTGATATGCATTATATATTCACGTACCCTGTTATCATTCAAAGTGAACAATCAATGATTCACAGTATCATCATATAGCTGTGCATTCATCATCACTATTGACATTTTTTTACTTTTTTGTGAAAAGTAACATTTATGCAACAAAGCAATAAATTTCAAAGCACACTGCAACAATTAGTTGTAGATCAGATTTCAGAGTTTGGTATGGATTACAATTCCACAATTTTAGGTCTTTACTATTAGCTGATCCAAGACACTGGAGACTAAAAGAAATATCACTATAATGATTCAACAATTATACTCATTTGTTAAACCCTACCTTCTCTGTATAACTCCACCATCTTCTTTGATCTCTCTCCCACTCTTTAGGGTTGTTTGGGCTGTGCCCATTCTAACTTTTTCATGCTGGAAGGGTCTGTCGATAGTATGGGATAGGTGGATGGAAGTAGTTGATGTTCTGGAGAGACTAGCCTTTCTGCATTTTAGGACTTCTCTGGCCCAGGAACCCATCTGGAGGTTGTAGGTTTCTGGAAAGTTATCCTAGTGCATGGAACCACTATAGCCCTAGGTATTCTGTAGGGTTATAGGACTAGTTTTGGTTAGGGTCTGGCAAACTTGATAGGTAGCAATATTTAGCTGAAACTTGCATGAGAGTAACTTCCAGAGTAGCCTCCTGACTCCATTTGAGCTCTCTCAGCCACTGATACCTTATTTGCTATACGTCTCTTCCCTCTTTTGGTCAGGATGGCATCATCAACTCCCTAGTACCAGAGCCAGGCTCATCCCTGGGAGTCATATCCCACATTGCCAGGGATACTCTCATCCCTGAATGTAATGTCCCATGTATTGGGGAGGGCAATGATTTCACTTACAGAGTTTGGCTTAGGGAGAAAGAGAGACCACATCTGAACAACAAAAGAAGTCTGCTGAAAGTAACTTTTAGGCGTACCTAAAGGTAGGCTAAGCTTCTCTGCTACGTAAATATGCGTCACAAGAGCAAGCCTCAAGATCAAGGACTTGGCTTATTATCAAGGTAATTTAAATAATTCTCAACTGTAGACCTTTAAATTCTTCCTCCTAGTCTTTACTTAAGAAACTAATTTTATTCAAACATTTTAATAAAAGGTACTCATTATGCCATTACTTTAATAGTAAAATGTAGGATATAGCCTAAATATTCAATATAGGAGGATAGATAAATAAATTATGGTGTAACCAACAGAATACTACTCTGAATTTGAAAATGTTGAGTAAAAAATAAAATATCCACCCATATACACAGTAAAATCCTAATTATGTAAAATGGATAGGAAGGAAATATATCAAAGGAAAAACAATTTCTACATTCATGTGATAAGATTTTGGATATTTTTCTTTACCATTTCATGTTATCTGAATTTTAAAAATCTATAGTTATATGAAAGCCTTCTATATTGAAAAAATTAAGTAATGAAGGTAGAATAGATAATATGAAAGAAATTTAATAAAATGAACTGATACTGAATTTTCTTTTGACTTTCTTTTGTTGGCTTTTGATTAAGTCAAATGACAGGATGGCTTGTGAGAATCCTTATATCCTTATCCAACTAGTTTTAGTCTGTAGTAGTTGTCATAATAATTTAAATATGTGATATATAAGAGAAAACTGATTAGAATTAGGAAATCTTAACATAAAAGCCCTGACTGATCGTCCTATAATTGTTTGTGATTACTTTTTTTAAAACTTTTTTTTATTGTGAAATATACAAAAAAGCAATACCTTTCAAAGTAAATTTTCTTTTTTTATATATAGGCAGGCACCGGGAATTGAACCCAGGTCTCGGGCCTGTCAGGTGAGGACTCTGCCACTGAGCCACGAGGGCCCGCCCCAAAGTACATTTTAACAAGTTGTTTGTTATACAACAGATTTTAGAGTTTGTTATGGGTTATAGTTCCATGATTTTTCATTTTTACTTCTAGCTGTTCAAAGACACTGGAGACCAACAGAAATATTAATATAATGGTTCAGCAGTCATACTCATTTGTCAAATCCTATCTTCTCTGTTATACTCTTCCTTTTCTTTAAATAACATATACATAAAAGCAATAAATTTCAAAGTACATTGTAGCAATTAGTTGTAGAGCAGATTTCAGAGTTTGGTATGGGTTGCAATTCCACAATTCTGGGTTTTTATTTCTAGCTTCTCTAAGGTACTGGAGCCTAAAAGAAATACCAGTATAATGATTTAGTACTCATACTCATTTGCTAATATCTCTGTATAACTCCATCATCACCTTTGATCTTTCCCACACTCTTTAAAGGTATTTGGGCTTTACCCATTCTAACGTTTTCATGCTGGGAGGGGCTGTTGATAATATGGCATAGGGGAATGGAACTAGTTGATGTTCTACAGAGGCTGGCCCCTCTATATTTCAGGACTTATCTGGTCCAGGAACCCATCTGGAGGTTGTAGTTTTGGAGAGTTTCCCTAGTGCATGGAAACTTTGTAGATTTTTATGTAATTCCCTAGGTAGTCTTTAAGATTGGTAAGAATGGCTTTGGTTGGGATTGGCAAGTTATGACAGGTAGCAATGTCTAACTGAAGCATGCATAATGTGACCTCTGGTGTAACCTAAATTGATTACCATTGATACCTTATTAGTTACACTTCTTTTTCCTCTTTTTGTTAGGATGGCATTGTTGATACCATGGCCAGCCTCATCCCTGGGGGTCATCTCCCACACTGCCAGGGAGACTTTCATCCTTGGATGTCATGTCCCATGTAGGGGGGTGGGCAATGGTTTCACTTGCAGAGTTGGGTTTAGAGAGAAAGAAGCCACACCTGAGCAACAAAAGAGGTCCTCTGGAGGTGACTCTTAGGCATACCTATAGGTAGGCTAAGCTTGTTTCTGATTACTTTTAAGAAAATGGATGAACATCCTATGCAAGGCAGCAGGCCAGGCTTAAAGAGCTCTGCTTTGAGAACTTGACCTGTTCAGGGAATAGACAAATACTGGGTTCTATGAGAAGGATGAAGAAGTGTGAGTGGTGTTGAAGGAGACCAGCTTTGATGGCAGGAGTTGGGATGTCCATTCTGGAAGGTAGAAACAAATATCTGAGGATCATGGCCACAGATTACAGTCCATAACCTAGACAAGAAACTGGCTTTGGGATCCAGTGCAAAGAATGATAGAACAGGTTGTTGTTGTCATGTAGAAGATCTACATAGCCACTTTTATTCTCTGATGGGGTGTTATACCATTTTTCTTTATTTAGAAAAATCTAGATGGGTCCTATTTCTAAAGCAGAGGTCCACAGACCTCTCAGTATTACCTGACAGTGCTTGTTTAACATGTAGGTCTATGTATTGCTTAATGTAATGCCTAGATATATCCCAGAGTATATTAAGCAGATAACCAAAAATTATTGGCAAAGTCCCTTGAGGGATGGGAGAAAAATTATGGAACTATTAAACTTTACCACTGGGGAAACCCTGGATACTGTTCCAAATGTTAGGGACACCCAAACCAATAGGTCAAGCCCTTAATCTTGAGGCTTGCTTTTTTGAAGCTTATGTATGTAGCAGAGAAACTTAGCCTACCTATAGGTATGTCTAACAGTCATCTTCAGAGGACCTCTTTTGTTGTTCAGATGTGGCCTCTGTCTCTCTAAACCCAACTCTGCAAGTGAAATCTTTGCCCCCCTCCACATGGGACACTACATCTAGGGATGAAAATCTCCCTGGTGGCGTGGGGGATGACCCCCCAGGGATGAGCCTGGCCCTGGCATATTGGATCAACAATGCCATCCTGGTAAATAGAAGTGTAACAAATACGGTATCAGTGGCTAAGAGAGTTCAAATAGAGACGTGAGGCTACACTGAAGGTCACTCTTATGCATGCTTCAGTTAGACATTGCTACCTGTCATGACTTGCCAAACTCCTACCAAAACCATCTCTGACAATCTTAAAGAATATCTAGAGCAATATATAAGATTCTACAAAGATTCCATGCACGAGGGTAACTTTCCATAACCTCCAACCTCCAAATGAGTCCCTAGACCAGATAAATCCTGAAATATAGAGGGGCCAGCCCTTCCAGAACATCAACTAGTTCCACCCCCCATCTGATATTATCAACAGCCCCTTCCAATATGAAAACATTAGAATGGGTATAGCCCAAATACTCTTAAAGAGTGTGAGAAAGATCAAAGATGATGGAAGTTATAGAGAAGGTTGGCTTTAGCAAATGGATATGAGTACTGAATCATTATACTGGTATTTCTTTTAGGCTCCAGTACCTTAGAGCAGCTAGAAATAAAAACCCAGAATTGTGGAATTGTAACACATACCAAACTCTGAAATCTGTTCTACAAGTAATTGCTATGATATACTTTGAAATTTATTGCTTTTATGTATATATGTTATTTAAAGAGAAGGAGGAGTATAACAGAGAAGATAGGATTTAACAAATGCTGAACCATTATATTAATATTTCTGTTGGTCTCCAGTGTCTTTGAGCAGCTAGAAGAAAAAATGAAAAATTGTGGGACTGTAACCCATACCAAACTTTGAAATCTGTTGCACAACTACTTGTTAAATTATACTTTGAAATGTATTGCTTATATATATATATATATGTTATATTTCACAATTAAAAATGTTTAAAAAAAATAAGCTTTCCCGTAAAGAAAAAAGTAAATGTAGGTTATGGGCCTAGCCATAGACCCATTATGGGTTCTCCTGGGGTGTTTTAATAAATTGCGTTATAAGGATCTTCCCAGGATATTCGGATACATATTAGAGTTTCACAACAATTATTTTAGAGCAGTAGTATCCAACGGAAATACAATGCAAACCACAAAGGCATTTACAAATTTCTAATAGCCACCTTAAAAAGGTAAAAAAAAACAGAAGGAATTAATTTTAATATGTTTTTATTTAAGCCAGGATATCAAAAAATTATTTCAATAAGCAATCAATATTTAAAAATTATTAGTAAGATATTGTGCATCCTTTTTCTTATATTGTCTTTAAAATTCAGTGTGTACTTTACACATTCAATTCAGATGCAAAATTTTCATTGGAAATATGTGATCTGTATTTAGATTTCAGAAAACTGACAGCATTTGTCATTAAAGTAGAATCCCATACCCAAGTTGTTCCGCATGTTTATACTTGAACTGACTTGGCTATCCCCTTCAGTAATTCTCCAGCTCAGAGGGAGTAGAAGGTAAAATTCTTACAGTAACCTATAAGGACCTATATGAGCCCTTTGGTTCTTCTCTAATGTCATTTGCTACTGCTACCCTTGCTTCAGCCACACTGGTCTCATTGCCATTCCATAAACATGTTAGGCACATTCTTGCCTTACGATAATAGTCCTGGAATGACCACTTCACTTTCTGCATCCTAGTAGATATCTTGCCTTGTCGCCAGCCTCCAGCATGAATCAGCACCAAGGGGATGCATTAGGTCTTTGGCTCTTCCCAGATCCATGGACAACATTTTTAAAATGTTTAGCCACATTAGGATATCTGCATTTCCTTTTTCTAGACATAAAATCAAGCCTTGCTACCATGTGGTGTATAGGGTTGGCTTGTGGCTTCCTTATCTGTTTTAGTTTTAGTCAATGGCAGAAGATGAGCAAGGTCAGAATAGAATTATGGAATTTTGACTAGATCATCACCACTCAGCCACATTTCCTTCTGTGTGGAGATATCCAAATGCTTTACTCACTAAGTAATAGAAGAAAAATGTCACTTACATGAAATCTTATTCTTAATTTTTCAAGCAGGCAAACATCTTGCTGTTATAAATTATTTAAACAGCTGTTAAAAAATTCTCCGTTTGCAGCATTTTCTGATCATTCATTTTGACCTTGACTTGATCTGCAACTATTGTCAGAGTGATTTCCCAGGTAACCAGAAGCATCTGGTGTTGCAATGAGCTCAGACTCAGGACAGATTTGACTGTCTGCCATCTTGCTATTGTCCTCATATTTGAGTATCCACACAGTGGCAGAGCAGTCATGTGGAAAGGAAGGAAAAGATGACGGGCAGAGAGTCCATGAAATGCTGATAAGTTTAAGGACGCCCCAGGTCAACCACATAGCTCCCTGTTCAGCCAGAGGTGAGACAATCTTGGCCTGGTTTGCTTTGTGGCATGAAGGGAATCTCATGGAGACAGGCTTGGAGGAGAATATCTGCCATCTGACAGCCACCCTTTAGCTCATGGTTACTTTCCACCAAGACTAAAAATTTCAGGGCACACTGAGACTCGTATGGGTGCAAAAAATTTGAACTGATATCATGGACAGAGCTTTAAGATACTGGTTCCTAACTTCTTCTGTGCCACGGACCCATTAAATCTTACTTATAAAATGTAGGCACTGCAGAAATTACAAATCAAAGTCTTACTGAGGGAGGCAGGTAAAATGAATGGATGAAAATACTGAGTTCACAACTGTTCTGTTCCAGCCAATTATTATTATGAAGGAATGCACGTCTAGTGTTTTGAGTTCTTTGACTTTCAGATGAAGATGGAAATCCAGATTTCATATGAGACCCCTGATTTTTAAAGATCTAATTCAATTAATTCAACCTTTAAAATTATACTGGGCAGATCCAATGAAAGAAGCTGGAGGAAATAGATTGAGTCTGTGTCACTTCCAGGAGACAGGCTCCTTCTTTTTTTTCCATGAGAGACTAAGAATCAGATAATGTATATAGCTTTCCAAAGTCAGCTTGCTTGAAGAAATATTTACTGAATGCCAATTTGAAGCCTCCAGGTTAAATATTCTGTAAGGGCCTGGCCCTATGACCTTCCAACTGTAAGATCAAATAATTTCTCTTTTTTGGACCTGTATCTTCATCATAGGGAACATAAGGACAAATATCTCCTTGGATAATTGTGAAGATTAAATGAACATATAACAATGCACTTAAGTGCTTTGCGATCGGCTAGTTTTCAAAAAATGTTTGTTGAATAGCTACATGTTTTAAAAACTTAAAGATTGCTGGTTGATTGTTTATTTGCTATCTAGCATTAGATTTGTAGGGACAGGGTTTAAGGAGTTGGAAGACAAGGGAGGATGGAAGATATATAATGGCCGAGGGAGCAAAACCTCTCTGACTGCATGGTCTAATTCAAGTTTTGGCACTTAATAGCTGGATACCTGTAAGGCAATTATTCTTTCCTGCTGAGCTTCAGTGTTGTATGTTTCATGAAAATTCCTCTTGGAATTTGTGCCAGTTTGAATCAGTTGTATACCCCAGAAAAGCTGTGTCCTTTAATCCTCATTCAGTATTGCTGTGTGGTATCTTTTTTACTGTTTCCATGGAGATGTGACCCACCCAATTATGGGTGGTAACTTTTGATTAGATGGTTTCCATGGAGATGCATCTCCAACCATTCAAGGTGGGATTGCTTACTGGAGCACTTTAAGAGGGAATGCTTTTGGAAAAAGCTACAGAGCCATCAGAACCGACAGAGCCACGAGAATGCACAGAGCCCCTGGGAAGCCGTTGAAGAGAAAGCTAGCAGATGTTGCCATGTGCCTTTACAACTGAGAGAGAAACCCTGAATCTCATTGGCCTTCTTGAGCCAAGGTATCTTTCTTTGGATGACTTAGACTGGACATTTTTATAACTTTGCTTTAATTTGGACATTGTCACGGCCTTAGAACTGTAAACTTGCAACTTAATAAATTCCCCTTTTTAAAAGCTGTTTCATTTCTGGTATATTGTCTTCCAGCAATCTGCTAACTAGACCAGAATTTATGGATCAAGTAGGAAGAAATGGCATCTTTACAATATTGAGTCTTTATTTTCATTACGTTTATTCATCTTTACTTCAATGGTGTTGTGTAATCTTATCCAGAGAGGTCGCCTACCTATTTTTTAAATTAATTAATTAAAAAATTAAGAAACCAAATAAAACATCAACATATATAATCAGTAATTCACAATATCATCACCTAGTTGCATAGTCATTATTTCTTAGAACATTTGCATTAATTCAGAAAAAGAAATAAAAAGACAATAGAAAAAGAAATAAAACACAGGAAAGAAAAAAAAAAGATTATACCTACCATACCCCTTACCCCTCACTTTCATTAATCACTAGCATTTCAAACTAAATTTATTTTAGCATTTGTTCCCCCTATTATTTATTTTTATTCCATATGTTCTACTCATCTGTTGACAAGGTAGATAAAAGGAGCATCAGACGCAAGGTTTTCACAATCACACAGTCACACTGTGAAAGCTATATCATTATTCAATCATCCTCAAGAAACATGGCTACTGGAACACAGCTCTACATTTTCAGGCAGTTCCCTCCAGCCTCTCCCTTACAGCTTGAATAACAAGATGATATCTACTTAACGCATAAGAATAACCTCCAGGATAACCTGTCGACTCTGTTTGGAATCTCTCAGCCATTGACACTTTGTCTCATTTCACTCTTCCCCCTTTTGGTCGAGAAGGTTTTCTCAATCCCTTGATGCTGAGTCTCAGCTCATTCTAGGATTTCTGTCCCACGTTGCCAGGAAGGTCCACACCCCTGAGAGTCATGTCCACATAGACAGGGGGAGGGTGGTGAGATTGCTTGTGTTGGCTGGAGAGAGAGGCCACATCTGAGCAACAAAAGAGGCTCTCTTGGGGGTGACTCTTAGGCCCAAACTTTAAGTAGACTTGACCCATTCTTTGTGGGGCCAAGCTTCATATGAACAAACCCCAAGACTGGGGGCTCAGCCTATAGCTTTGGTTGTTCACACTGCTTGTGAGAATATCAAGAATTCAACTTGGGGAAGTTGAATTTCTCCCCGTTCTCACCATTCCCCGAAGGGGGCTTTGCAAATACTTTTCCACTCACTGATCGAATCACTCTGGGATTCATCAGGGCATCACTGTGGACAAACCAACAAAATTTCATGTCCTATCTGAGATTCCAAGTACTTATGGTGTTCAATCAAACTATCTACATAAGTTATATTAGGAAATGCACTAGTCAAAATATAAATTTTGTAACAAATAAACATTTTTTGCTTTAGTCTTATGCATAAAGTGACATTTAAAAATATTAATTACCATCTATTTTCAGCACCCTGTAATTAATGACATTCCTTTGTTCTTCCTCATGCAAAAACATTTTTAAAATTTGTACATTTAGTCACTATTATTATACACTCTAGGCATTCCTAGATTATACCATCTCAATCTTTATCGTCTGTTTTTCTTTCTGATTTCATTTATGTCCCCAGCCCTCCTCCCTCTATCATTCTCACATGCAGCTTCATTCAGTGTTTTAACATAATTGTGTTACAGTTAGGTAGTATTGTGCTGTCCATTTCTGAGTTTTTGTATTCAGCCTGTTGCACAGTCTGTATCCCTTCAGCTCCAATTACCCAATATCTTACCCTATTTCTATCTCCTGATGGTCTCTGTTACCAATGAAATATTCCAAGTTTATTCACTAATGTCAGTTCATATCAGTAAGACCATGCAGTATTTGTCCTTCTGTTTTTGGCTAATCTCACTCAGCATAATGTTCTCAAGGTCCATCCATGTTGTTACATGCTTCATAAGTTTATTCTGTCTTATAGCTGCATGATATTCCATCGTATGTATATACCACAGTTTGTTTAGCCACTCGTCTGTTGATGGACATTTTGGCTGTTTCCACCTCTTTGCAATTGTAAAT
>PVIY010023070.1:0-39853 GCA_004026745.1 Myrmecophaga tridactyla | reverse complement strand
AAAATGTTTATTTGGTACAAATCTATACTTTGACTAGTGCATCTCCTAATATAACTTATGTAGATAGTTGATTGAACACCTTAAGTACATGGAACTTTGTATAGGACATGAGATTTTGTTGGTTTGTCCAGCTGATGCCCTGATGAATCCCAGAGTGATTTGATCAGTGAGTGGAAAAGTATTTGCAAAGTCCCCTTAGAGGAATGGTGAGAACAGGGAAAACTCAACTTCCCCAAGTTGAATTCCTGATATTCTCACAAGCAGTGTGGACAACCAAAGCTATAGGCTGAGCCCCCAGTCTTGGGGTTTGTTCATATGAAACTTAACCCCACAGGGGATAGGTCAAGCCTACTTAAAATTAGGCCTAAGAGTCACCCCCAAGAGAACCTCTTTTGTTGCTCAGATGTGGCCCTCTCTCCAGCCAACACAGCAAGCAGACTCACCACCCTCCCCGTCTACATGGGACACGACTACTAGGGGTGTGGATCTTCCTGGCAACGTGGGACAGAAATCCCAGAATGAGCTGAGATTCAGCATCAAGGGATCAAGAAAAACTCTAGAATGAGCTGAGACCCAGCATCAAAGGATTGAGAAAACCTTCTCCACCAAAAGGGGGAAGAGTGAAATGAGACAAAGTGTCAATGGCTGAGAGATTCCAAACAGAGTCGAGAGGTTATCCTGGAGGTTATTCTTATGCATTAACTAGATATCACCTTGTTATCCAAGATGTAGTAGAGAGGCTGGAGGAAACTGCCTGAAAATGTAGAGTTGTGTTCCAGTAGCCATGTTTCTTGATGATGATTGTACAATGATATAGCTTTCACAGTGTGACTGTGTGATTGTGAAAACCTTGTGTCTGATGCTCCTTTTATCTACCTTGTCAACAGATGAGAGGAACATATGGAATAAAAATAAATAATAGGAGGAACAAATGTTAAAATAGATTTAGTTTGAAATGCTAGTGATCAATGAAAGGGATTAGTAAGGAGTATGGCATGTAAAAATTTTTTTTTCTTTGTTATTTTTTTTGTTGTCTTTTTATTTCTTTTTCTGAATTGATGCTAATGTTCTGGGAAATGATCATGATGATGAATATGCAACTATGTGATGATATTGTGAATTGCTGAGTGTATGTGTTGGGGATGTTTGTGTTTCTTGTTTTTTTTAATTAATAAAGAATTTAAAAAAAAAATTTCAATAAACCAATCACAAATAAAGAGATTCAATCAGTCATTAAAAATCTTCCTACAAAGAAAAGCCCAGGACCAGTTTCACAGGGGAATTTTATCAAACATTCCAGAAAGAACTAACTACAAATCCTGCTCAAACTTTTCCAAAAATTTGAGGAAAAAGAAACTCTGCCTAACTCATTTTATGAAGCTAATATCATTTTAATACCAAAACCAGATAAAGATGCTATAAGAAAGGAAAACTACAGGCCAATCTCCCTAATGAACATACATGCAAAAATTCTCAATAAAATATTAGCAAATCGAATCCAACAACACATTGAAAGAATTATACACCATGATCAAGTGGGGTTTATACCAGGAATGCAAGGATGGTTCAACACAAGAAAATCAATTAATGTAATACAGCACATTAACAAATCAAAAGGGAAAAATCACATGATCATCTCGATTCAACACAGTACCCATCAAAATTCCAACAACCTACTTTGAAGATTTGGAAAAGATAACTACCAAATTCATCTGGAAGGGAAAGAGACCCTGAATAGCTAAAAGCATTCTAAAGAAGAAGAATGAAGTGGGAGGATTAACACTCCCTGACTTTAAAACCCATTTTAAAGCCACAGTGGTCAAAACAGCATGGTACTGGCACAAAGACAGAAGCACTGACCAATAGAATCAAATTAAGAGTGCAGAAATAGACCACCAAATCTATGGTCAAGTGATTTTTGACAAGGCCCCCAAATCCTCTGAACTGGGACAAAACAGTCTTTATAATAATTTGGCAATTGTGAATAATGCTGCTATGAACATTGATGTGCAAGTATCTGTTTGTGTCATTGCTTTCAGCTCTTCTGGGTATATACCAAGTAGTGCTATTGCTGGGTTATAGGGCAACTCGATACTTAGTTTCCTAAGGAATTTCCAACAGTTTTCCATAGTGGATGCACCATTGTACATTTCCACCAGCAGTATATTAAGTGTCCCACTTTCTCCACAGCCTCTCCAACATTTATAGCTTCCTGATTGTTTAATAGCATTAACCATTCTTATAGGTGTGAGGTGGTATCTCATTGTAGTCTTTTTTTTTAATTTTTTAATTTTATTTTTTTAAATACCAAAAAACACCTATCAAACGCAAACATTCCTATTTAGATCATTCTGTTTTACATATATAATCAGTAATTCACAATTTCATCATATAGTTGCATATTCATCATCATGATCATTTCTTGGAACATTTGCATCTATTCAGAAAAAGAAATAAATCGAAAACAGAAAAAAAATTTATACGTACCATACCCCTTACCCCTCCCTTTCCTTGATCACTAGCATTTCAAACTAAACTTATTTTAACATTTGTTCCCCCTATTTATTTTTATTCCATATGTTCTACTCATCTGTTGACAAGGTATATAAAAGAAGCATCAGACACAAGGTTTTCACAATCACGCAGTCACACTGTAAAAAGCTATATCATTATACAATCATCTTCAAGAAATATGACTACTGGAACACAGCTTTACATTTTCAGGCAGTTCCCTCCAGCCTCTCCATTACATCTTGGATAACAAAGTGATACCTACTTAATGCATAAGAATAGCCTCCAGGATAACCTCTTTACTCTATTTGGAATCTCTCAGCCATTGACACTTTATTTTGTTTCATTTTGCTCTTCCCCCTCTTGGATGAGAAGATTTTCTCAATCCCTTGATGCTGAGACCCAGTCCTAAAACCTAGCCCAGTCTCTCCAAAACATCAGATAATTCTCCTTATCCCGTATCAGTGACAGAGCCTTCCAATATCAAAAATTTAGAATTGTCGTAGCCCAAACAACCTAATGAGAGGTATGGTAAGATCAAAGGTGATGGTGGAATTATATATAGAAGACAGGCCTTAACGAATACGAATGCTGAATCATTAAATTGATATCGCTTTTAGTCTCCAGTATTTTAGAGCAGCTAGAAGTAAAAACCTAAAATAGTAAAACTGTAACCCATGTCAAAGTCTGAAAAATGTTCTATAACCAATTGTGGTGCTGTGCTTGGAAATTTATAGCTTTTTTGTATATACGTTATTGTTTACAAAAAAAAGGAAAAAA
Source organism: Myrmecophaga tridactyla (assembly GCA_004026745.1). NCBI lineage: Eukaryota > Metazoa > Chordata > Mammalia > Pilosa > Myrmecophagidae > Myrmecophaga > Myrmecophaga tridactyla. Next base: position 36,562 of record PVIY010023070.1, on the reverse strand, counting down.
AGTTGATTGTGATGATAAAAAAAGTGTTTAAGCCCTCTAGCCTCTTATATTCTGGAGCAGCTAGAAGGAATAATATGAGAGGATTGTATGGTAGCCCATGACAAACTCTGGGATCTATCCTGTAACCACTTTTTGAAGCTTTGAAAACTATTGCTTTTTTATTTCTCTGCTTTGTATATATGTTATAGTATACAATAAAAAAAGTTTAAAAAAAAAAAAAACTTGGCCACCACTGTGCCACCAAAAGGTAGGTTCTTCTGCAAAGAACAAACTTCTAAATATGTAATGGAAGAGAAAGAAGCTATTTAGCTACCTTTTGTTTTGGAATCAAATACATACTATCATGAGATTCTAAAACAAATGGAAAACATTCTTCCCAGCATCCCACTGAAGCATAAACACCTAGACCAGTCTTTGGAACACTGCTCAGGATGCCTACTAGGTTCTCAAGTATTTGCTACTAATGAATAAATACTAAGTGAATCAATGCGGAATAAATCTTAAACATGGTCAATAACACTCTGCAGATTTGACTCCTACTTTTTTCTCCAGCCTAGTCTCACCCTAATATTAGCCTTGCCCTCACTCTTGTCCTTGTCACACAGAAACTCAATTCTTCACCTACATCAGGCTTACTTCTACCTCCCTGGTATTCTTCCTCCTTAGATCTCAGCTCAGACATCACTTCCATGGGGAAGGCTCCTCCGTTCCTCTGTTGTAACCCTTAAAGGACTGTACACTTTTTCTTTGTAATCATATATGTGTCTAATTATCTGAACACTGTCAGTCTCCCCCACTTCACAGCTAATATCTAGCAAAGTGTCTTGTGCGCAATAATAATTTTTAGCATGAATAACCTCACAGGTAAGGCTTTGGTATACCATGAACTATTTTAAAAGTTTATATTGGAAAGGCTCTTAAACAAAACTAAAAGAAAAACCAAACTGGAAAAGCATACCTGAAGGAGGCAACGGCTGGTCATGGCCCGATAGCAGGCTCGGTGGCTCTTGACTGTCGGCCTCTCCCCGAGGCAGTAGCCCCACTTCTTGACCATATGAAATCGTTTGGCGTGCCAGATGTGAGTTTCTAACCAGATGTTCTTCTTTTGTCTACGGTTAAATTCCAGAATCCGATTTATGTGAGACCTTCGAGCTTTATGGCATTTACTTTTTGAATGTTCTTTTTTCTGATGTACTGCTTTCTCTGCCTAGTTACAAGAAGAAAAGGTAGAGCATAGTTTGTATGCATCTCAAAACAAGATGAACTGCTAGTAAAAAAACAACTAACTTCAGATTAACTGAATTAAAGACTCAATAGTTTGCTTAGTTTTTTAATACGGTGAAAACAGAGACAGGAGATAATAGAAAGAGTGAAGATTTCAGAGTTGGACAATCCTAAGAACTGTCTGGGTAAGCTTCCTGGACTGGGAAAATCACAGTTATTTATAAAATGTCCAACACAACAACATGAGCTTAATAAATAGGATCTATTAATATTGCAAAGGAGAAAAGCTAAAACTAGTTTTTTGTTTGTTTTTAACCTCTAAAATCAAAGCTTAGAACCAATAATACAAGACTGGGGGAAACGTACATATTTCATTTCAATTAGGCTTCTAACACACAAATGCTGAATGCTATTACTGGGAAACAGACTTAGAAAGGATAACTCCTGGTTAGTTCTTCCATAAGAAGAGAGGCTAAACATTCATGAAAAAAATTATTCTCCACTAGCTTGCAAGCCCCTTGAAAGTAAGGACTTTACCTTATTGAACTCTACCCACACCACCTGGGATACTATCTGCTATATAAAAGGTAATTAATAAATAAATTTGAATCAATTGATAAAGTCAATAGGTACTGAACAATCTGAGAACGTTCAAACCAAGAATTCTGGTGAAGTCAAAAACAATCAGACTTGTACAAAATTAAATCACATTATTAAGCTCAACTTGGTAAAAGTCAAAAGGCAAATGCTAGACACTGACGCTGCTTTCTTACCAACCAAGGTAGCCACATCCCCAAAACACAGAGCTAACACAGCTTGACTGGTACTGGGGGTCAGAATTGTATTTTAAATTTGGCAGGGGAACATCAACTATTTAACACCATAAAAGAGAGGTGCCAAATGTCTTACTTAAAAGCAGCTGTAATATCCGACTGCCTGATAATGTGACAGGCTGTGGAGGCGGGCGGAGGGAAGAGGTAAGGCAGGGAGAGGGAAAATTACGATTAAAGCCAGTAAAATGGAAAAAATGAACAACCTTTATTTTTTTGTTTTGTTTTTTAAATAAATTCTATTAGGTCAATAGTTCTCGATTTCATTTAGGAACGAGTGACTGGAAATTTACTCTACGTGAAACACATACCTCTTTCTGGGCAATCTCACGTAACCGCCTAGGAAGACGTTTAACATTGTGGCTCATGGCTCTTCGTCTCATGTGTCGTGGCAGAGTCTGGAAAACCAGTGAATTAGAAGACTTCTGAGTCACTGCTTTTAACATAGCACTGATTTCAGCAGCTCGGGCTTGAGCAAAAGTGGAGGCTAACAAAGAAAAGAGTGGAGTCATCAAAAACAACAAGTTTCAGAAAGAAAACACATTCAAAGCAAATAAGTTACAATTCACACCCCCCCCCCCGCCCCAACCCCCTGCTGGGTGAACACCAACAGTAGTTTTCTACATTATGTGACCATATAATTATTCTCCTTCAACCTCTACATTCTTCCAGTTTTCTGCAAGATTCAGTTTTACTTTCCTAATCAAAAAAAACAAACATTTACAAAGCGTTTTTAAAAGCAAAACTGATCACCAATATAATCACCACCGTTTTTTAAATGTTTGTATTGCAAAATATAACACACGTACAAAGCAAAGAAAAAAAATAGCAATACTTTTCAAAGCATACTTCAATAGTTATAGAATAGATCCCAAAGAGTCTGGCATGGGTTACCATTCCACCATCTCAGATCTTTCCTTCTAACTGTTCCAAAACTCTGGAGGCTAGAGGGAATATTAATATAGTGATTCAGCAACCATACTCATGTGTTATTCCCATTTTCTCTATTATACCTCCTCTTTCTGCTTTTTCATGTTGAGAAGGAGCTGCCACACTAAAGGATAGGGGGATGTAATTAACTGATAATCTTAGAGAAGCTGGTCTCTCTGAATTTCAGGATTTATTTGACCTAGGAACCCTCTGGGAATTATTTGTTCCAGGAAGGCAAATCCTAGTACATGAAACCTTTACAGAGTTTCAGTTTGAGCCCCAGGTATTCTTAAGCAACAGGAGTGATGCTGGTTGGGGTTTAACAAACCATGGCAATTAGCACTCTCTAACTGAAGCTTGCATAAAAGCAGCCTCTAGAATAGCCCCTTGACTCCATTTGATCTTTCTTGGCCACCGATGCCTTATTTTATCACACTTCTTTTCCCCCTTTTGGTCAGGAACGCATTGTCAATCCCCAGGTGCCAAACCAGACTCATCCCCAGGAGTCATGCCTCATGTTGTCAGGGAGATTTTTACCCTGAATCATGTAGGGGAAGGGCAACGATTTTCCTTGCAGAGTTCACAACCATTGTTAACAGCAACAATCACATATGAGAACAAAGAAAAATAAAAAATTTAACAGTGGTTTTGACTCCAAGTTCTCTTCTCCTTAATAGTTTCTGCTTTTTCCAAATATGTAACCATGACTATTACTTTTCTATTTTGAAAAAAAAAAAGGCTTTTTTTTTTTTTAAGAGTGGAAAGAATGCTGAGGAAATTGAAGTGAATTCCTCCAAGAAAGGCATCCAGAGAGATCAGAAGGCCTGTCTAAGCAGTGACAGCCTATAGGGTTTATGCGGGGGCGGGGTGGAGGGTGTTGGCAATGGAGATAAGGTTAGACAGGGCCGAGAGACAGTTATTTAAACGCCTTAAGTGCTTTTACAGTGTGATAAGTTTTGTTTCCTCTTTGGAGAATGACACACTAAAGAGTTTAGACAGTATTTTATATTAAAGGGGGTAGAAGGGAGACAAGATTTTAAAACACGGGAGGAACAGTTTACAAATAGGGACTTGTATGATGACAGATAAGAGAAAGGGAGAGAAACCGAAGAACGGGAACAATCAGGCCCTACCCAGGCTACACGTGAAGGACTGAAGCTGGAAAAGAGCACAGGAGAAAGGGGGAGGAGCCAGAGCCAAGACACTGCAGGAGGTCATATGATCAAACTTCATTTCTGTAAAAATACCTGTTATATACTTGGGAATCTCCTGAGACATGCCCTCAGAACCCGCTTTCCATCCTCCCTTTCTTTTAAACATGATTTTGGAAGACGACTGCTCATTCACATTGAGGTCATGCAATGAATGGTAGCTCATTTTGGTTTGCTGCTGCTGGACAGTTCCAGAATGAGGCTCTACATCTTCAGGGAAAAAAAAGGAAATAGCTCACTCTTACCAGAAACAAGAACTATAGTGAAGAACTGACATTTGTTTGATGGCAATAATGATATGTTTTTAATCCTACACCAACCCTGCAAAGGGACTGCTATCATACCCCTTTTAAAGAAGTGAGATCTCAGGTACAGAGTTGCATTAACTTACCCCAGGTTTATGCAGGGAGGAGACAGCACACTAGGTGACATAGGCAAGAACCTTGGCTGTAACAGCTACAAGGGAAATCTTCTCTATATGAATAGTGCACATTACTTTTAAATCTAATATCCTTTAAATACCATAATCCATGTGATTCTGTATGTTCAATCTTTTATCATAATTCTCATGCCTACTGAAGTTGAGAACTACTATGCTAAAGTAAAGAAAGAATGAAAAGCAAATTCTCTATACAAATGTCAAGTCATTCAAACCATTCTAACTTTAAGATAACATCAAACCCCTCTCTGTGACACAGGGAGAGATAGGTAGCACATTTGAAAGCATTCCCACATATCTCCACTGTGGTTTTAATTATTACGCCTCTGTAACCTTACAGCATGTTACTAGGTTTGTTGTTATGAGGTTTAAATGAGATAATATGTATGAAAGGCTTATCACATGGTAGGCATCAATTGCTCGACTTGAATCTAGATCTTAGGAATTTAAATTTAAATCTTGCTCAATCAGACCCACTGTACTGCAAAGAATTCAAATAAAGTTGGGCACTTGCTTGCTATTTTTCCAAACTGGCATTTTCTATTATATACCAAATGGACAGCTATCACCTTTATAATACTTTCTAAAGTTCTCAAATCAGCATGCAAGTTAAACACAAAAGAGGATCATTGCCCTCTATTTCCTTTAGGAAACACAGAACTTTCATGTAATAACAACTGATGTTAAAGGTAGATATGCAATACATTAGCTCTATAGTACCTATTTTCATTCACTCATTTATTCTTTAGATAATGTCATCAAAAAAGCTGGCAAAAGCAATTTGATCTAAACGGGAATAGAAAGTAGTATGCATGTCTTACCTTGTTTCTGGGTCTGGAAAGGTTTTCCACCTCCATTATAATGCTTCACACCTTTATCAGCCACAAAACCAGAGGATAAAGTCACATTGGTGGGCTGGTTTCTCATTTTTTTAGCATGTTTTCTTTCTTTTGCGTTAGACATTTCTAGAAAGGAAGAAACAAATTTAATACAGGCGGAGAGAGCTTTCACTCAAAAATAAAAATAAGTTTAATGAACAAATATTATATGACTCAAAACTGTATTCTTCAACATAGTAAAATTCTCATTTCTTACAGTTAGATTGATGACATTAAAATATTATCATGATATCAGAATGAACCTGTGGAATATCTGGTAAATGAACCTGTGGGACATTTGCTGAGGCAAAATAAGCCAGATATAAAAGAGCAAATATTGTATGATCTCATTTAGAAAATACTTATAAGAAAACTGGGGCCTAGATTGTAAGCTCTTATAGCAGTCACATTTAGTCCAGAGTGGTAATTGTTATTTCTGGATTTTGAAGAGCTGTTTTATATCTGTATAACCTGTTTTTAGAGATAAGAATGAAGTCAATCAGGTCAAGATTAAGGTAGTTCAGAATACAGGGGTAAGGAAGACATTGTCTGTATTTTAGAACTTCAGCTACTCTGTGAAACCAAAGGAAGAAAGTTTTAATGTCCAGAACCTAAGTTTTCTGTAGCACATAATCTAAGTAATCCTGTCTGGACAGATCATTTAAACAATCCAAAAACAGGGAGCCCAGAATAAGAATGAGGACCTTTAGTACTGTATAGTTTAATGTAATGCCTAGATACATCCCAGAGTATATTAAGGCAGATAATCAAAAAGTATTGGCAAAGTTCCTTGCAGGATGGAAGAAAAATTATAAAACTATTAAACTTTGCCATAGGGGAATCCCAGATACCGTGTCAAACATTAAGGACACCCAAATCAATAGGCCAAGCCCTTGATCTTGAAGCTTACTCTTATGAAGCTTATGTATGTAGCAGAGAAGCTTATTCTACCTATAGGTAGGCCTAAGAGTCACCTCCAGAGGACCTCTTTCATTGCTCAGATGTGGCCTCTCTCTCTCTCTCTCTCTAAGCTCAACTCTTCAAGTGAAACTTTTGCTCTCCACCACTACGTAGGACTGACATTCAGGGATGAAAGTCTCCCTGGCGGCATGGGAGATAACCCCCAGGGATGAACCTGCCCTTAGCATGGTGGGTTCAACAATGCCATCCTGACCAAACGTAGGAAAAGAAGTGTAACAAATAAGGTATGAGTAGCTGAGAGAGTTCAAACAGAATCAAGAGACTGCACTGGAGGTCACTCTAACTCATGCTTCAGCTAACATTGCTAGCTATCATAACCTGAACTTGCCAAACCCCAACCAAAACCATTCCTGACAATCCTAAAGACTACCTAGGTATATAAGATTCTACTAGTGGAGACAAGCAAAGCCAATGGGCTGAGCCCCCAATCTTGGGGTTTGTTCACATAAAAATTAACCCCGCAAAGGACAGACTAAGACTACTTAAAATTAGGTAGAGTCACCCTCAGAGAACCTTTTCTGTTGCTCAGATGTGGCCTCTCTCAGCCAACATGGCAAGCAAACTCACTGCCCTCCCACTCTCTACATGGGACATGACTCCTAGGGGTGTAAACCTTCCTGGCAACGTGGGACAGAAATTCTAGAATAAGCTGGGACTCAGCATCAAGGAATTGAGAAAAAACCCTCAACTGAAAGGAGGAAGAGGGAAATGTGACAAAATAAAGTGTCAATGACTGAGAGATTCCAAACAGAGTCGAAAGGTTATCCTGGAGGTTATTCTTACGTATTAAACAGATATTACCTTTTTAGTTAAGGTGCAATGGTGAGGCTGGAGGGAACTGCCTGAAAATGTAGAGCTCTGTTCCGGTAGCCATGTTTCTTGAAGAGGATTGTTTAATGATATAGCTTTTGCAATATGACTGTGTGATTGTGAAAATCTTGTGTCTGATGCTCCTTTTATCTACCTTATCGACAGATGAGTAAAACATATGGATTAAAAATAAATAATAGGGGGAACAAATGTTAAAATAAATTTAGTTTGAAATGCTAGTGATCAATGAAAATGAGGGGTAAGGGGTATGGTATGTATATTCTTTTTCTTTTCTGTTTTCGTTTTCTTTTTCTGTTGTCTTTTTATTTCTTTTTCTGAATTGATGCAAATGTTCTCAGAAATGATGAATATGCAACTAAGTGATGATATTGTGGATTACTGATTACATATGTTAAAGTTTTAGTTCATTTGTTAAATTTTTTTAATTAATAAATAACTTAAAAAAAATAAGTAATATGGGGAACAAATGTCAAAAAAAAAAAAAATAGGTTCTACAAAGGTTCATGCACTAGGGACTCTCTGAAACCTACAACATCCAGATGGGTCTCTGGACCAGATAAGTCCTGAAATGCAGAGGGGCCAGCCCTTCCAGAACATCTAACTAGTTCCATCCCCTTGCCCCATATTATCAACAGCCCCTTCCAACATGAAAAAGTTAGAAAGGGCATACTCATTTGTTAAACCCGACTTTCTCTGTATAACTCCACCATCACCTTTGATCTCTGGAGAAAGATCAAAGGTGATGGTGGAGTTATACAGAGAAAGTCGGGTTTAACAAATGAGTATGAGTGCTGAATCATAATACTGATACTTGTTTTCACCTCCAGTACCTTAGAGAAACTAGAAATAAAAACCTAAAATTGTGGAATTGTAACCCATACCAAACTCTGAAATCTGTTTGACAACTAACTGTTGCAATGTACTTTGAATTTTATTGCTTTTATGTATAAATATTATTTAAAGAGAAGGAGGAATAAAACAGAGAAGATAGGATTTTACAAATGAGTATGACTGCTGACTCATTATACTGATATTTCTGTTGGTCTCAGTGTCTTGGAGCAGCTAAACAAAAAACAAAAAATCGTGGAACTATAACCCACAGCAAATTTTAAAGTCTGTTCTATTAACTATTTTTAAAACATATTTAGAAACTTATTGCTTTTTTATATATATATATTATATTTCACAATAAAAAAATATTATCATGATATTAATTCTACAAAGGGATTCATAACCAAGGGAATCTCTACAGAGTCCATGAGTAGTATTTACATCAAAAAACTGATGGAGAAGTTAAGTAATAATTCCACAGATAGAAGAGACTATATTAGTACATTCTAATTTGCACTGCCAAATAATTAAATCATCTACAAATGGTGATACTGCATAAGCCTGTTGGAAGAATGAAAAATGAGGCGTGAGACAAGATCACTATGCTGCAGTAAAATAATCAGATTATGCATCCATCGATTCATGGACACTTGGGTTGCCTCCATCTTTTGGCAATTTGAATAATACCAGTATGAACATCAGTGTGGAAATATCTGTTCAGGTCCCTGCTTTCAATTCCTCTGGGTATAAACTTAGTAAAGATTGCTGGGTCATATGGGAATTCTACACTTAGCTTTCTGAGGAACCACCAAACTGCCTTCCACAGTAGCTGCCCCATTTTGTATTCCCACCAGCAATGAATGAATGTTTCTATTTCTCCACATCCTTCCCAACACTTGTAATTTTCTGTTTTTTTTTAATAGTGGCCATTCTAGTGGAGTGAAATGGTATCTCATTGTAGTTTTGATTTGCATTTCCCTAATAGCAAGTGATGTCGAGCATTTTTTCATCTGCTTTTTTAGCCATTTGTGTATCCTCTTGGGAGAAATGCCTATTCAAGTATTTTGCCCATTTTTAAGTTGCATTGTTTGTCTTTTTATTACTGAGTTGTAGGATTTCTTTATATATCCTAGATAGTAAGTCCTTATCGGATATGTGGTTTCCAAATGTTTTCTTCCATTCAATAGGATGTCTTTTCACTTTCATAATAAAGATGGAGAAGCAAACCAAGTATCCATCAACCAATGAATGGATAAACAAAATGTGATTTATACATACAGTGGAATATTATTCAACATTAAAAAGAAATGAAGTTTTGATTCATAAAATAGCACGGAAGAACCTTGAAGACATTATGATGAATGAAATGAGCCCAATCAAAAGGACAAATATTGTATGATCTCACAAATATGAACTAATTATAAGCAAACTCATATAGAGTTACCAGGAGATAGAATGAGGGTACAGAATGGGAAGCTGATGCTTAATTTGTACAGAATTTCTAATTAGGTTGATTGTAAACATTTGAAATGGATAGAGGTGACGGTAGCACACTATTGTGAGTATAATTAACAGTGCTGAACTGTGTGTGAAAATTATTGAAAGGGGAAGTTTGAGATCACGTATGTCACTAGAAAGAAAACTGGAGGACAAAACATAGGACTGCATAGCACAATGAATGCTATTGTGAGCAATGACTGTAGTTAATAGTACAAATATAAGAATGTTCTTTCATGAATTATAATCATGTACATTACCAGTACATGGTATTAATAAAAGAGCAGTATATGGGAAAAACATATACCTAATGCAAATTATGGACTATAGTTAACAGTAATGTTTTAACATTCTTTCATCTATTGTAACAAAGGTACCACACCAATGCTAAGTGTCAACAGGGGGGTATAAGGGATATGGGTTTTTTCTTTTTTGGGTAATGAAAATGTTCTAAAATTGATTGTAGTGATGAATCCACAACTCTGTGATTAAAATGATGGCCACAGTGGGTACAAGAGTAGTTCAGTATAGAATTCTCGCCTGCCTTGCGGGAGACCCGGGTTCGAGTCCCAGTTCTTGCACTTCCTAAATAAACAAACATATAAGAAAACCAACCAAACAAACAAAAATTCAACAAATGGTGCTGCGATAACAGGATACCCACATGGAAAAATAATGAAATGTGATCCTACCATGTAGTACACACACAAAAAAATTGATAACCACTGATTGTACACTTTGGATGGACTGTATGGTGTGTGAATATAAGTCAATACAACTGCTTTAAAAAAAAGAAATTTTGATTCATGTGACAACATGGATGAATCTTGAAGATATTATGTTGAATGAAATAAACCAGATACAAAACGACAGATGTTGTATAATCACTGATATAAAATAATTAGAATACGCAAACTCATAAAATTAGAACTAGAATCTAGAACCGCATAGAATTAGAACCCAGGGGCTGGCTGTTTTGGGGCAGGGAACGGGAAGAAAATGCTTAAATTGTACAATTTCTATTTGGGTTGACTGTAAAGTTTTGGAAATGAATGGTGGTGATGGTAGCACAACATTGTGTGTGCAATTAACAGCAATGAATTACATATGTGAATGTGGTTACAGGGGGAAATTTCAGGTTGTATATACGTTACTAGAATAGAAGCTAAAACATCGGGCTACACAATACAGTGAATTCTATTGTTAACAAGGGACTACAGTTAATAATACAATCACAAAAATCTTCGTTCATGAAGTATAACAAATGTACCACACTAGAAATAATGCGTACAGTATGGTTCCTGCCCTCCAAAAAAAAAAAAAGCCTATTTACCAAGTTATTCTCAAAGTATTTTAATATTTCAGTACTAGTCTTATTTGCATCTATACATGGAATTACATAAATGCAGCAGCTATAAAGACAGGGCAATAAGGGTCTCTTGTACTAGTGTTTCAAACAGAAGTTGGCAACATCATTGGTGACATAATTTTCCAAATTGGTGAACAGTTCTTGGTAATTTTTTTAAACTATGATCTTCTATTTATTGCATTCCTATAAAATTCAGTGTATATTAAAATCATGCAACCAATACTTTGTGCTTTTATGTCAGAGTTAGGTACTGGGCTACTGTAGGACTGTTCTGAAAACTGCAGGATGTCTAACATGCTTGGCCCCTGCTTAATAAATGCCAATGGCTTAGCAATCATAATGCCAACCAAAAATACCTGTACAAATTTCCAAATGCCACACCAGGATCTGGACCATTCCCATTGAGAGGCAATCAATTAACTTATGTCCACTCATTTACCTCCTTTTCCAATCAAAGCCTCATACAAAAGTACAAGTAGCCTGTTTTGGGTAGTGTTGAAGAGTTTTGGCTTTGGATTTAGAGAAGCCTAGATTTAAATACCTTCCTTAACATAGTTTAGTTACATAATCTTAGAAAAATTAGGTTCCCTCTTTGAGCCTCAGTCTCTGGTAGATGCATGGGAATAATCACAAGGCTACTGTGAGAATAAGGTATGCACATAAAGCACCTAGGATGAAGCTTTGCACAGACCAAGTGCTCAATTATGGTAGCTATTATTCCTAAATAATAAAGAAATAACAGAGATTTATGTAATTTCACTTTTTCACTCCACTATGCTTTCACCTAAATGAAAGACAAATACAACATCCAAAAATGTTTCAAATTAAATAATGGGCATGAAGTAATTGTGGAGTTCTACAGAGTCAGTTGGCTAGTGAAGCACATGATTCAGATGAGTCTGCATTAGAACCTTCAAAATAATCTCATAAAACAATATAGTCCATCCACTGTTGCCTGCTTGAATCAGAGCATACCGATACAAAACCAGGGGAACCCTAGCTCTACTCAGGACAAGAGTGGGCAAGGAGCAGGCAAGTTCTGGGAGACTGGGATAACCTTCAGAAATCATATCTCTGAGCTTTCAGTTTCAGACTGAACATTGAGCGACTGAGCTAGCAGTTGTCCTCAAACAGTTCTAATAGCAGAAGAATCTGAGGAGGTAGTCTAAAAAGGCTTCCAGAAGGAAGCTTAAATCTAATCTTAAACATCCAAATGAATTTTGCTTCTACAGTCTTCTTAATATTTGTCAAAACTTTAATGAGCAGCAAATATGTGCCAGACTTTAAATAATGCTTTCCCCCATATATTCAATTAAAACAGATGTGTCATGCTGTTCCATTACACTTGGTACCCCCTCCTTCACCATACAGGATCCCCAGGCTAAACTGGACTACAGTATAAGAACTAGGAATTAACCAGATGATCTCCAATTCCTTCCAGATCTAAAAGGATGGTGATTCAGACTTGATATAAAATCTACCTTAAGAATAAAGGTATCACAAGGAATATTTTACACAAAATGAATTATGTGTAATGATCCAAGAGAGCTCTTTATTTAAAGACTCATATGATGAGTTATTTTATAATTAACAAGCCTCTACTAGTCATGCAGTTTAACCCAATTTAACAAGCTTTTGGGTACCTATTATGCACCTAAAAGTTTCAGGATGTGTGATACCAAAGCAAGAAGTAAGATGTGGTCTTTTTACTCAAGGAAGTTAGTCTTCTTAGGCAGCTAACATACACTGAGAACTTTATGTGCCAGGTACAACTCTATGAGGAAGGTAGGATTAATATCCTCATTTTATAAATGAAGAAACTGAAGCACAGAGAGATTATATGGCCTGCCCAAGCTGCTAAACTAGTGCTAGAACTTAAACCAGGCATTCTGGCTTTATTCACTACTCTTAAAACACAAAACTATTAGAGAATAAGCACACATACAATAAAATGCTAAGTTCTGCAGTATAGACACAAAGCACAATGGGAAACTGAATAAGGGAAAGAAACAGTATGAATCAGTAGTTAAAGTTAATGAGAAAATAGGACTTCAGTTAGTTGGAATTTTGATATATAGGAAGAGCATTCTGGATTCTACTGTGTTAATTCAGGTGTGATGACTCTGACCCGACTAGAGTGGGATGGTAAAACAGTAGAGGAATAAGACAGAATAAACTAAGGGAGGCCAGGTTGGAAGGCCTTCTTTTTGACAATGAAGCCTTAAACCAATGAAAAAGTTCTGAAAGTTCTTGAGCAGGAAAACCAAAACTTTAGTAGTATGTAAGACAATGAGAAGAAATAAAGATGATTTTTCTACACCACGTTTTAGAAGCAGGAGGGAGGAGAGGGATCTTACCTGTCTTTTTCACTCTTTTGTTTGCAGCACCTAGCAGAGTGCCTTGCACAAAGTAGGAACTCAATATATATTTGCTGAATGAATGCGTGCATGTATAAATGAATGAGCTACGCGTGCCTATAATACATATATGAACAGATAAGGAACATTCATGCCAAGTACCACCCCTTCTGAAACAGCAAGACCAACAGATACCTACCTAGAGATCAGTTCTAGGTCTCTAGAACAAGGATTAATTTTGGGGTGTAACAGGATCCAGTCTTCATTTTGAAGTGAGAACCCAGTCACTACGGTTCTGTTTAGATCAAAGGGGGAACGCCTGGAGACCTTACAAAAGCTGGAGAAGCGCTCAAGAGAAGAGAATGTCACATGGGAGGGCAACGCCCAGATCTCCGCATGGTCCCTGGACGGCCCACCTTTTTCCTTTAGGATGGCAGAAGACGGGGTGCAAGCCTATTTCCACGGCGGCCGCCCGGCAGTATAAAGATATGACAGGCACAGGGGGCCCGAACACAGGGCGCGTTGGAGGGGCGAGAGAGAGACGCGGGGCCCGGGCGCAAGAAGCGAGGAGGGTCAGCGAGGTCTGAGCGAGAGAAGATAGGGAGCTGAGCGAGAGCGGCGGTGCTGGGCACACCCTCCCGGGGATCCTCGCAGACACCAATCCTCATTACTTACCTGCCATAAGCTCTGAGAGAGCCCGGGTCAGAATGACAAGCCTCTGCGACAGACCTCTTCTACATGACCTGCCCCGTGAGCGAGCTGGCGGACGCATGCGCCGTCGAACCGCTTCCTCCACGTGGCCTGGAGTCGCATCGAAACTACAATTCCCAGAATGCCAAGCGACACGCCCCCCCCCCCCCCACTCCCACCGCAGCTCCAGCCCACCCCTTCCCCCGAAAGGACGCCTGTGAACAGACACTTCCCTAGGCTACCTTGTCCGGGTGGAGCGACCTGTGGGTTGTGTACGAATTTGCTCATACGAGGAGCCGCCAGAGAAAACGGTTAGCCATGTCGTCCTTGATCAGAAAAGTGATCAGCACTGCGAAAGCCCCAGGAGCCATTGGTCCCTACAGGTAACGTGGAGTGTGGGGTCGTGGGCAAACCTGGAGCTTGCGGGCTGTGGGGGGCTCAGGGCTTGGGCCTCACTGGGTCAGTGCCAGAGCGAGCCTTGGGGTCCATCTGGGCCAACCCCGGCGGACACGCAACGGACCGAAGAAACTGAGCCCCGGCAGGGGCAGAACGCATCCAGAGACCCACCGCCAGTTAGGAGCTGTTCCCGAATCTGCTGCTCTCGCGGGAGCTTTGCCCAGGCTTTGAGTTGCCTAGCACGCGTGCCCAGCTGCGTGCTGGGCACTGAAAGTGGTCTAGCTCTGTTATTGTTTCTTGTCTTGGTACCAGCTTTTTTTTTTTTTTTTTTTTTTTTTTCTTTTTCTTTTGCATGGGCAGGTATCGGGAATCGAACCCGGGTCTCCGGCATGGCAGGCGAGAACTCTGCAACTAAGCCACCGTGGCCCGCCCGGTACAAGCTTTTTTTTAATTATTATTTTTATTTTTATTTATTTTTTAATTTTACAAGGGCAGGCACCAGGAATCGAACCCGGGCTCCCGCATGGCAGGGGAGAACTCTGCCTGCTGAGCCACTGCGGCCCACTCTGGTGCCAGCTTTTTTGAGATATAATTCGCATAACCAGAAAATTCACTCTTTTGGGTATACAATTCAGTGGTTTTTGCTGTACTTCCAAAACATTTTCATCATCCCCAAAAGAAACGCCATACGCATAAAGCAGTCATTCCCCATTCTCTCCTTCCCCAGCTCCTAACAACCTCTAATCACTTTCTTCCCCAATAGATTTGCCTATTCTGGACATTTCTTATAAATGGAATCATACAATATGTCCAAAAAGTGAATCCTATCAAGGACAAATGTGGGTGTCTCTTTTGGGTAGAGCTGAGTTGTTTTCACAAAATGCTTAGCAAGTAGAAATCTCTGCACTCTACCTGAACCATTACGATTTACTGATTTTTACACTGCATGAAAAAAATGCATTGTGATGTTTATGAATTAATTGCTCATGCTTATTTTTCACTAATACAAATCAAATGATCATTTTCTAACATTGTCTGGTATGCTGTAGCAAATTGAATGTATGCTGGCTAGAAATTGTAGACTGTGTGCTTTTAATTCCAGTTTTCAGAAGAGCTGATATAAATAAAACTTTATTTTTCTAAAATATCTCACCTTTAAAACTTTTGGATCTCATCCTATGTGTTCTTGATTTGAAAATTTTTTTCCTAATATAAATTTTGTTGTTTATTTTTAATTCTGGACTAAAGTATATTTTGTAACCTTTTTCTACTTATCCTTTTAATAAGAAGCAATCTAATATGGAAGACATCCACACCTACAGGGAAAAGGGAAAGAACATTTTAATTTAGTCCATTGCAGGCACGATAGAACTACTTTCCCTTCTAAGTTCATGTCCATTTTACAGAAAGGAGACTGAAGCTCAAAGTGTAAGTGACAGAACTTGATTACAATTCAAGCCTTAGCACCTTTCTATATACCACGCTGTCATGAAAATAGAACTTACATGTGGCAGAGCAATATTGTTACAGTACAAGGTGGGTAAGGGAAAGGGAAGTGTGAAGGAAGAAAGGGAGAAATTGATTCTAATTTGAAGTGGAGGAAGGGAAGTGAAGTGTGGGAAGGTTACTTATGAAAGGTAGAACTTGGTATGAGTTTTGAAAGTTGGATTTTACATTTATAGTAGTCTTGTAAAGTTTCCTTTTAAATTAATAAGGACTTCAATAGGAAGTCATGGATGGGGTGAAGGAAATACCAGGCAGAAAGAATAACTTGAATGAAGGCAAAGAAATGAAAGAATGAGCCTGAAAAGATTTGGAGGAGGAAGTTTTAAAAAGGAAACTTGACAACAGTCCGCTAAATAGAAAGCCATCAATCCAAAAGAAAATAACTGAATAATAAACCCAGTTAAATAAAAAGTGTTATTAAATTCTAACTAGATACTGCAATTGGCTCAAAACCTGAGGCCTGCTCTCTGTTAAAAGCAATAGGTTTCTTTAACTCGTTCTTCTAAAAATGATATTTTTTTCCTTAATGTACTCAGAAGGATTGAAGTCATAATTGCTAACATTTACTGAGGCCTACTCAGCACTAAGCACCATTGTGGGTGCTTTATCTCATTTAATTTTCATAACCATCCTATGAAGCAGTTACTATAGCATCCCCATTTTTCAGATGTAGAAACAGGCACACAAGTTTAAGCAGTCTGCCCAAGATCACACCGCTAAGTGGCGAACAACTTGAATTTAGGCAGTGGACTCCAGAGCCCCATCAGTCATTTAGTTTTTCGTCCCCTACAGAAAAGCAGAGAATTGACAAGGGGATAGTTTCCTTGCTGTGATTCAGTGTTTGGGTATAACATAACAAAGGGTAATGCTACACTTTGGGAAATACTGGTTAAGAATTAGAGTTTGAATTTTTATTATTGTATTGCCTCTTTTTAACCCTTTAATTATTTTTAACCTTGCAGAGTTACTTAGCATTTCTTAGCATGTTTCTTTATCTTCAAAATGCATGACAATAGTACTACTTCATAGGATAATTGTGGAGATTAAATAAAACAGTAACCAGTAACCAATTTTTAAAAATTAGCTTTTAAGGCGTTGCGACTGTGGCTCAGTGCCAGCTCAGTGGCAGAATTCGCACCTGCCGTGCTGGAGACCCAGGTTCGATTCCCGGTGCCCATGAAAAGAAAAAATATATATATATATATTTATTTATATAGCTTTTAGCAGGGTCCATATTTATGATAGTTTCCAATGCTAAGCTGAAAATATAAACTTTATTTTGTATGCAGTGAGGAGTCATCAGAAGTTTTGAACAGAAAGTGACATGATCATATCTCTTTGAAGAAGGGAATTCTTAAGTAAAAATCAGTGATTTTTTCCTCTTACCCTGATCTCTCCCTCAGTCACCCACTGATAGCATTTAGAATAAGACTTTTTTTTAGTCTTTTTTTAATTGAGTTTTTTAAATACCAAAAAACACCAAACGCAAGCATTCTTAACTTTTGATCATTCCATTCCACATATATAATCAGTAATTCACAATATCATCACATAGTTGCATATTCATCATCATGATCATTTCTTGGAACATTTGTATCTATTCAGAAAAAGAAATAAAAAGAAAACAGAAAAAAATTCATACATACCATAACCCCCACCCCTCCCCCTCACCGATCACCAGCATTTCAATCTAAATTTATTTTAACATTTGTTCCCCCTATTATTCATCTTTATTCCATATGTTTTACTCGTTTGTTGATAAGGTATATAAAAGGAGCATCAGACACCAGGTTTTCACAATCACACAGTCACATTGTGAAAGCTGTATCATTATTCAATCATCCTCAAGAAACATGGCTGCTGGAACACAGCTCTACATTTCCAGGCAGTTCCCTCCAGCCTCTCCATTACATCTTGAATAACAAGACGATAGCTACTTAATGCATAAGAATAACCTCCAGGATAACCTCTCGACTCTGTTTGGAATCTCTCAGCCGTTGACACTTTATTTTGTCTCAGAATAAGACTTTTTTAATTTCAGAACAAAAGTGATTATAATAGAGACACCTTGTCCTGAAGCCTGTTAAAAGAGTATACACATTGCTTGACCTATTTAGACTGACTTTGTGTACTTTATTCAAGAAAGAAAGCATAACAGCAGCGTTCCTAATTGACTTGAAGGTGCGGTCAACTATATAAAGCTGCAAGCAAGAAAAAACAGGGGATCATTGCATGAATATGCCCATAAGACAAGAGAAAAGGACCTGGTGAAAAGCTCATCAAACCAGCTTCATTTTATGGAGTAGAGCTTTTGTGTAACACAAAGTAATTCTAAGACATTGTGCCTCTTGTGTTTTTTGTAGTCAAAGTATGAGAACAAGTGTAATTCTTACTTGAAGAAGCCAAATTTCTGTATAAGCTAACGAAAAAAACATGCATTTTTTAAAGCAAGCAGTGAGAGAATTTATATGTTAGCTATGAAGCACCTTACTACAGGAAAAGTAATAAGAATGGCCTTCCATGTGATGATTAAAATATTGCTTCTTTCCTCCCAGTCTGCATTTCTTCTAACATTCTCTATTATAGTAGAACTAAGGTTCGGTTGTAAGCACACATACTACTGCAGAAGCAGCCAACTAAAGCTACTTTTGTTGTGCTTTTCTGTCTCTTCTCTCTGTCTCTTTCTTGCCTCATCCAATCCATTTTCCCCCCTACAGTTTTTATTTTGAAATGCTTTCAACTTATAGGACAGTTGCAAAAATAATACAGAACACATACAGAAAATTCCGCTATATCCCCCACCCAGATATCCAGATCCATCACTTTTAACATTTTGCATTTGTCTTATTCTCTCTGTTTATCTATGTCTGTCTGTCTTACCTATTTTCTAAACATTTGAGAGTAGGCTTTATACAGCATACTCCTTGAACACAATGCTCCAAAGGTCACTGCAACTTTTTTGGGGGTTGGGGGAGTGCATGGTCCGGGAATCGAACCCGTGTCTCCCGCGTGGAAAGCGGGTATTCTAACCACTGAACAACCCGTCCACCCTCCCTACAACTTTTTTTTCTTTGGCATGGGCAGGCACCGGAATTGAACCCGGGTATCTGGCATGGCAGGTGAGAACTCTGTCTGCTGAGCCACTGTGGCCTGTCCTGCCTGCAACTTTTTAATTGTGGTCTTTTTAAAATACAAATTTGATTGTCACTCCCCTACTTAAAACTCTTGAGCTGCCTCCCTGTGTACTTGAAGTTCTCTCCTTGACCTGCAAAGGGCTCCATAATCAGGCCCTGAGACTTTCAAGCTGCACAGGCTGGCCTTCCCTTTCTGAAATGCTCCAAGCCCTTTTCCACATCTGGGCTGCTCCTGGACCCCCCTCTCCACCCGCTTCCCTTTCAACTGACAATTCCCTCTCATCCTTCAGATTGCTGCTTAAATAAAAGTTTCTCAGAAAGGCCTTTCGCAAATCCATAGTTAAAAATTATGTCTCCCCAATATAAGCTTATCATTGCACCTTTTTTTTTTTCTTCATCCCACTTATCAAAAAAATTTTTACTTGCTTCTGAGATCACTTGTTTGAAACCTCCCACCCCCTAAAATGAAGGCAGGGACCTCCATCTATCTTGTTTATCTCTGTATTTCCCACATCAAGTTCAGTGCCTGACACACTAAGCACTTAGTAAAAGCTATATAATAATTATTATACAGTAGAAATGGTGCTAATTTTCAATATTTTATGTTGAAGAAAAAGAAGCCACTCTTCAACTAATTAGTTATATCCTGATAAACTTAACTGGATATGTTTTAAGAACCATTTGGAAGCAGTTTAGTTTCTGTATGCATGGAGCTTGTAGTGAGTGTGCGTTTTGAAAATTCTGGGTCCTGTCCAAGAAGAATTCAAAGTGTTGGACTTTCAGTCCCTGGCATTGGAATGAATAGGGTGTTGTCACTAGTTAGCTAATCAGCTCAGCACATTTCAGAACTACTTAAGGGCAGAACCTTGAGAGATTTCAACATCAGATGACTATTGCATTGTTTCCATTTGTTAGAACAGCATCCAAATAACCATACATTTTTAAGTGACAGCCCATGTGACATAGATGACCTAGAAGTAGAAGTAAAGACTTTTAAATTTTCTGGAGCCTAACAACTCATCTATGGGTGGTAGGCTTATAATGCTCAGGAAGTGTCAATTATCCAATTACTTTTGCAAACAAACCTTTTTTACTAAAAAATTCGTGTGAGATAATTCACATAGCTCATAGTCTTAGAGTTCCGGTGTTTAGTTTTAATATTCTGAAAATAAATGAGTTGTTATTTCTTATCATAAAGATTTTGATCACTTATAAAACATATAGGCTTAAACTATGTTTCAAATGCAGGAGAGATGAAGGCACTTGCAAAGGGCCTAGGGCAGGCAGACAGCTTAATTCTCCATAGGATGGTTCATGGCATCAGTCAGTGTTAGGGGGCAGCACTGCTCAGCCTGCGCAACAGTTTTCTGATTGTAGGCTAGGGGGAGAGCAGGTAGCTGAGTAGAATTCCTAGCCTTTCTAAATCCTGCTACCAAGTTTAAACCTACTCTGAAGCCCACGCTATAAACCAACAGCCCTGCTAAAAAGATATTTTTATCTCTGACAACCAAAGCTACAAAGTGGTTAGAGAACAAAACTTACACAGGTAGTTATTGTGCCCGCTCATCTCGGCCCCCCGCAGGTACAAAGATGTAGTAAGACACTGTCCCTGCCTTCAAGGAATGTACAGTCTAGCATTCCCGAGGAGATGGGATAAGAACAGGACTAGCAATAATATGAGATGAGAGTCTCCACAGGGTTTAAGAAAGATTCAGCCAGAGGACCTCGGGTTCAGAGGAAGGACAGGCTTAGTTTTTTGCTTAGGGAAAATTGTGTGTGTAAAGTTTTTCATTATAACTGTTTATAATATCAAAATACCAAGAACAATGGGGCATAAAGTACCTCCATACAATGAAATGCTATGCAGCTGTTAAAAAAAAAATGAGGATGCATTCTACATATAGTTATAGAAACTGCTCTATGATATACTGTAAAGCAAAAAAAGCCAAGTGTAGAATAGTGTGTAATAGTCCATATTTTATGTATAAAAGGCAAGAAATATATATATATTTTTTTCACATGCATGAAGTAACTCTGGCTAAGCAACACCAATGATTATCTTTGGGGACTGGGAATGGAGCAATTGAGGGTACAAGGATGGAAGAGAAACTTCACTGATTCTTTGTATATTTTCTGCATATTGAATCATGTGAATGTTCTACCTATTCAAAAAATTGAATTACAAAGTAAAAAGGTGGTCAGAAAGATCAGGGAAAGCTTATGAAATAAAAGGAAAGTTGGAGCATGTTGAAAAACAGAAAATATAGAGAACTAAAAGACAATCAAAATGAGAATATCCTAAATTTCTAAATAAGCATACAAATGGTTAAACAGCTCTTACTTCTAAATTAAAGATGATTTTAAAGTTCTCTTTTTATCAACATCTTAAAAACAGGGAAGACTTTCTTTATCCCTAGACTAATAAATTTCCTTTCAACTTGATTTGTTTGGCTGTTTTCAACCATCAAGGCAGCTGTTTCCTTTTTTGGGTGATTTTATACTAATCTGAAATGTGGTGTCATTACATAAAAAGTCAGTTCCCAAACTAAGCACTTTGCAGAAATGAAGTGTACCCTCACAAGTAGATCCTTAACTGACCTTCAACAATCACTAACTAATCTTGCCTGAGAGTTATTATTTTCTTAGAGTGCTCTTGACATTGAATTTTTTGTTTCTTTGTTTTACAAAAAAACAAGTATGAGCTACATATAAAATTTACCCATTTTTAGTGTAAAGTTCCATGAGTCTTGGTAAATATATACAGTTGTGCATCCATTATTTTAAAACATTTCTTTTTTAAAAATCATGCAGAAAAATACCCCTTTGCAGTCAATCTCACCTCTACCTCTGGCCCCTGGCAACCACTAATCTATTCTCTGCTGCTATAATTCTCTCTTTCCTATAATTTCAAATGGAATCAAACAATATGTAGTCTTTTGTTGTGTCTATCAGGTTCATTCCTTTTTATCACTGAATAGTATACCTTTATATAGATACACTTTTTTTTTTATCCATTTACCAGTTGGTGGTATTTGGGTTGTTTCCTTTTTTTTTTTGGTTCCATGAATAATGCTGTTTCTGAACACTCATATAGAGTCTTTGTGTGGACATATGTTTTCATTTCTCTTGGATGAATGCCTAGAACAGAAATTGCTGGTTTGTTTATGTTTAATTTTTTACGAACTGCCAAACTTCTCCAAAGTAGCTGACCTATTTTGCATTCCTGTCAACAGTGTATGAGAATTCCAGTTGCTTCACATCCTCACCAATGCTTGTTAGTATCATTTATGTCTTATTGCATATAATGCATCTTATTGTATTTGTACTTCTCTAGTGGCTAATACTGTTGAGCATCTGTCTTGTACTTCTTAGCTCTTTATGTCTTCTTTTGTGACGTTTCTGTTCAAATCATTTGTCCATTTTTACTGGCTTGTTTGTCTTCATATTATTTCTTTATATAGTCTGGATACAAGTTTTTGATAGAAATATGATTTGCAAATATTTTCTCCTAGTCTGACTTCCTTTTTCATTTTCTTAAAGATGACTTTTGACAGGAAAAATTTTAATTTAATGACATCCATTTTATTAATTTTTTTTCTTCTACAGTTTGTGCTTTTTTTTGTCCTATCAAAGAAATCTTTTGGCATTGAATTTTAGATTTTACATTTGACACTGGATTTCTATATTACAGTCAAGCCGTGCTGGTCGACAGGACCGTTTATATTTCAGGACAGCTAGGCATGGACCCGTCAAGTGGACAGCTTGTGTCAGGAGGGGTGACGGAAGAAGCTAAACAGGTAATTTTCTACATTCGAATTTCCCTTTTCTCCTACTTTTCTAATACTAAGGAGATTCTTTTTAATGTTAAGGATGTTCTTGGCTAATTTGTTTTATAGAAATTACCAGATAAGTGCCCTTTAAGCTACTTACTTGATTTAAGACAGTTTTCTGTCCGTTGAGGATGGGAAATAGGATAAATCATGTAACAACCAAAAAAGAGATTCTACTTCCTTATTGCTAAGGTGGCCTTAAACCTAAATTATCCAAATCAGGTAACATCTTGCCATTTCCCATGGATTGGGAAATTTTCAGAGCCACCGACCCACAAAAACATCGCCACAGAAGTAAAAGTCAAGAAATTGATATAAAAGATTACATACAGTATGTTTTGTCAGTAAGAATGAGGAATACAATTCTATTCAGTAAGTAGAATTAAATTATAATTTAATGCATTCACTGAGTGAGTCATTTATAATACTCAAAGACAGAAATGAACCTAAATATTCATCTGCAGGAACTGGTTGAGTAAATCATGCTGCAGTCATACAATGAAGTTAATACAGAAAGATTTCCAAGATAAATTGTTACGTGATAAAATCAAGATACAGAACAGCGTGCACAATATGCTACCATCTGTGTGTGTGTAAGAGTATATACTTTCTGCCAATATATGCATTGACAGACCCTAAAAGGTTATACAAGAAAGTAGAAATAATAGTTAAACAGAAGAGGGGAACCAGGGAGAAAGGGGTAAGGGGTGAGAGACATCTTTTCTCTAGATATGC
This sequence comes from Myrmecophaga tridactyla, assembly GCA_004026745.1. Lineage (NCBI taxonomy): Eukaryota > Metazoa > Chordata > Mammalia > Pilosa > Myrmecophagidae > Myrmecophaga > Myrmecophaga tridactyla. The sequence continues at coordinate 12,893 of PVIY010023070.1, read as the reverse complement.
TTTCTTATAGCATCTGGATTTTTTGCCATATGCATATATTACCTATTCAGAAAAGTCTTTTCTAATACCACAAAAATGTAATCAAATGTCAGATTATAATTGGTAAAATTAGGAGGAAGAATGAATTGAAAAAACTTAAGGGTAAAAAAAAAACTTTTGCTTTTGCCAGAACCAGTGTCAACAATATACATAATTTACTAATAAAGTTTTTGTTTTTATTTTTGAGGAAAAAGGGACCCCTTAAATCCAATATTGCCTTAGAAGAAAATGTTTTGAGGCCTACCAACTCATACTTATCTTTGAAGTGACATAGAGTAAGGAACTCCAGAAATTGTTTCAGCTTACCGCACATCAGCTGGAATAGCACACGTTTTAGCACCAAGGAAGAGACTTCTTTCCAATCTTTTCACTCACCAAAGGAGACAGCCTTCTCATTGTATTTCAGAAAGATTCACTCCATGAAAAGAAAAAAAGCAGTTCACCTATATAGAGGCAGCCTAGAAAGATTAGGCAGAATTTTTGTTTGCTATTTAAGAAGTTATTAGTAAAAGATGATTAATTTAATTTAAATTTTAATATAACATCGGTGCCTTAGGCCTTTCTTGCCTTGGTTCACAGGCTCTTAAAAACATGAGTGAAATTCTGAAAGCTGCAGGCTGTGACTTTGCTAATGGTGAGTTACTTGATATTTACATTTCTGTTTGATATTTATTTGGTCTTTGTGAAAAACACATGGCATCCAATAACATATCATTTTGTATCTTTGTTGCTTTTAAAATAGTTGTTTTTATGGTCTGAGAAACAATGCTGTGTTCCACCTAATTCTTTCCCATTTTAATCCAGACAGTCCCAGAACTATATACTGTTTTTCTAGGTAAATTAACTAAACCTAATGTATATCTTCTAGTGGTAAAAACAACTGTCTTGCTGGCTGACATCAATGATTTCAATGCTGTCAATGAGATATACAAACAGTGTAAGTAATTTGGCTTTATTTCTATTTACCATTTTAAAAAGAAATTAATCCATTCACCTGATGAGCATCCATCATGACTTAAAAGTGATAGAAGACGCTAAAGAAATGGACATGGTTCTTATCCTAAAAGAATTAATAGTCTAATTAGAAACATACAATAATGCCCCATGAAAAAGAGCTAAGACATTTCTGTTGCCTGCCCTAGAGTAATATATTGCATTCCTACACATCCATTTTCTTAAAATTTAATTTTGTTACACCCTTCTCAGACTTTTTAAGCCACCCTGATATATATTTTATATATGTATATATATAATTTACAGATAAATTATATTTACTATTGCTATGATATGGTCTAGCCACCTTCTCTGCTAACTATCAAAATCATTAGTTGGTTAATTATTTAACATTTCTCGGCCTTGGTTTTCTCATTTGCAAAATGGAGGTAATGTACTGCCACTTTATAGGATTATCAAAATGTTAAAATGAGTTAATATATGCAGCATACTTAAAACAGATGCTGGTATGTTATAAATACTCAGTAAATATTCATCCTTATTATTACTAACATTATTGGCACAAGTAGGTAAATGGGTATCCCTCCCATCTGGGGGTAGGGTAGTGTTCTAGTTTGCTAGCTGCCAGAAGGCAATATACCAGAAACGGAATAGCTTTTAAAAAGGGGAATTTAATAAGTTGCTAGTTTACAGTTTTAAGGCCGAGAAAATGTCCCAATTAAAACAAGTCTATAGAAATGTCCAATCAAAGACATCCAGGTAAAGATACCTTGGTTCAAGAAGGCCGGGTTTCTCTCTCAAGTGAGAAGGGCACATGGCAAGCATAGTGTCATCTGCTAACTTCTTCTGGCTTCCTGTTTCATGAAGCTCCCTGGAAGGTGTTTTCCTTCTTCATCTCCAAAGGTCACTGGCTATTGGACTCTGCTTCTCGTGGCTATGTCATTCTCTGCTCTCTCAGAAATCTCTCTTTCTCCAAAGTGTTTCCTCTTTTATAGGACTTAAGAAACTAATCAAGACCCACCCAAATGGGTGGAGACATGCCTCCAGCTAATCCAGTTTAACAACCACTCTTGATTAAATCACAACTCCAGTGAGATGATCTAATTACAGTTTCGAGCATTCAATACTGAATGGGGATTAGAAAAAACGGCTGCCTTTACAAAATGGGATTAGGATTAAAACGTGGCTTTTCTAGGGTACATACATCATTTCAAACAAGCACAGGTAGGAAAAAAATGTCATTTTTTAGATTAATCTAAAAAATATTCTAAAGAAATGACCAGCAGAGACCAAAGTTAGCCAAGAAAGTACTTCCCCAAACACTGGAGATGAGTAAATATCCCCTATTTAGATAACTATTTTGTAAATAACACTTTAAAAACAATCTCCAATTCATGTTACACAAGATCAAAGTGTCAGAATATGTCAGGGTTTTTCCCTTTGTTTTCCAGAAAGCTGAAACATTTAGAAACTGTTAAATATTATGGAAATCATGGCAAAATATTTTATCAAACAAATACAAAATCTGAACTTTTTTTAACGTCTGTATATCTTAAGAACTGACTAGTCTGTGAAGCATTAACCAAATTCATGATTGTGCAGTACTGATTAACAATACAGTTCCATCAGAAGACTAAAATGAAATTATTTTAAATGCAGATTTCAAGAGTGATTTTCCTGCTAGAGCTGCTTACCAGGTTGCTGCCCTGCCCAAAGTAAGTACACTCTAAAATGACTTATATAAGCAACCTAAAATTTCTGAATTATTTTCTGAATACAGTGAACTAAACACTGTAGAAGGAAATTTTCTTAAAAAGAAATAGAAATAGTCCCTACTTTCCAGGAGTTTAAATGTAGAAGGGAATATCCAATAGTATATGCATGGATGAATATTCTAAGAAACCTTATAAGGTAACACACAAATGAACATAACAGAATCATAGTACTTCAGTGGTGAGAAAAAGTAAAAGAGCAGCTCTATTGTTGTAATGTTACTCAAAGGAAGAAAATTTGAGCCATATTTGTAAGTTCTGCAGTAAAAGTTTCTCATGGCTATTGTATAATAAGAAATCTAGCCCTCCCATTAGAAAAATATTCTAAACCATGTGACTCACATATTTCTCACTATTCTTTTTTAGGTATTTTAAGCTAAACAGAGGTTCTTTTCCTATACTTCTTGTACACACAATATTCCTACCTACAAGAAAATAGCTCTTATTCACTTGCACATATAACCTGCCACTAAAGAAAATTTATCCTCTAAGAGTGGCATTTTAATTTAATTGGTTATTATTTGGAATGATCAGTATCATCAAATTTATTAAGGTGTTGGTTGTAGTAAAAAGAGCTCTGGGTTTAGAATCACAAGGCATGGATCTGAATCTCTACCATTTAACTTTGTGATCAGGAAAAGTTAACTGACTTTTCTAAGCTTCAGTGTATCATTCCTTGAATCGGGGTGAGAAACACTTACCTTGTAGACTACGGAGAGAATCATGGGAGCTAAGGTATCTGAATGTGCCTAGCGCACCACGACTCCTTCTGAGTTCTCAGTGAACATTTCCTCCTCCTTCCTTCTTTGAAAAGTTTAATGTTAGAAATGCTATATAACTTTTAATTTTAGATGTTTTTAGTAGATATTTTGGAGTTCTCCTAATTTGTACAAAATAATCTAGGCATCATTTCTTTTTCCACACAGGGAGGCCGTGTTGAGATTGAAGCAATAGCTGTTCAAGGACCTCTCACAACAGCATCATTGTAAATGGACCCAGTACTGTTTAGCCTGGAATTTTCATAATATTTTTAAATTAACAGCTTAATTTTTATAATTAATGTTAGAAAATGTAAGTTTGACTAAAGTATTTGAAGTTGATTATGTAAGTACATGTAATAGGGGAACTTGAACATGAATTTGAGATTAGAAGATGAATCCAATTAAGGATGTTATAAATTACATTTATGCACACTGATTACTGAATGTGAAAGAAAGTACATTCATTGCATAGTTTCTCAAACCAATAGAAGTAAAAAGAAACAACATGTAGGAAAGATGAATTACTGTATCTGATAAATAAAAAAGCATGCCTGATTTAATTAATACTATTAATTTAATGGTGTGAAATGTATTTAGTTCTCATGTCAGATATATGATTCTGCTTTTACTTGAGCAAAATTAAACTTCAAGTGTGAATGGTACAGATAAAGGAGAAATGGGCCAAAATTTTATATACATAATATTTTTCTAATAGAAATAAAATGACATGCAGATTATCCTTGCTGTAATTCAGTTCATTTATTTTTTTAACATTTTTTATTGTTTTATTTATATATACAAAAAACAATACATTTCAAAGTACATTGTAACAAGTAGTTATAGAACAGATTTCAGAGTTTGGTGTAGGTTACAGTTCCACAATTTCAGGTTTTTCCTTCTAGCTGCTCCAAGATACTGGAGAATAAAAGAAATATCAATGTAATGATTCAGCAGTCATACTCAGTTATTAAATCCTATCTTCTCTGTTATAACTCCTCCTCTCCTTTTATCTTTCTCCCAATTTTTAGGGGTATTTGGACTATACCCATACTAAGTTTATCATGTTGGAAAGAACTGTTGATAATATGGGATAGGGGATGGAACTAGTTAATGTTCTGGAAAGGCTGGCCCCTATGGGTTTCAGGACTTATCTGGCCTAGGAACCCCTCCGGAGGTTGTAGGTTTCTGGAAAGTAATTTTAGTGCATAGAACCTTTGTAGAATCTCAGATAGAGCCCTAGGTGTTTTTTTTTTAATTTAGTTTATTTTTTATTGCTATGTATTACGTATCCACATACCATTTAATCACCCAAAGTGTACAATCAGTAGTTCACATTATCTTCATATAGCTGTGCATTTATCATCATAATCGACTTTTTTCTTTTTTGTAAAAAATGACATATATACAAAATAATGAATTTTGAAGCACATCACAACAATTAGCTGTAGAACAAATTTCAGAGTTTGGTATGGGTTATAATTCCACAATTTTAGGTTTATACTTCTTGAAGATACTGGCGACTAAAAGAAATATCAATATAATGATTCAGCAGTCATACTCATTTATTAAGCCCTACCTTCTCTGTATAACTCTGTCACCACCTTTGATCTTTCTCGCACTCTTTAGGGGTATTTGGGCTATGTCCCATTTCTAACTTTTTCATGCTGGAAGGGGCTCCTAGGTGCTCTTCAGGGTTGGCCAAAATGGTTTTGGTTGGGGTTCTTTTATTTTTAACAGTTTAATTATATATTAAAACATTATACAAAAGGAAAATGGGAAGGGAGGATACATGAAGTTAAAACTTTTTTTTAACTTTTTATTAATTAAAAAAAATTACAAGAACGAAACACAAACATTCCCAACACATACACTCAGCAGTTCACAATATCATCACATAATTGCATATTCATCATCATGATCATTTCCCTGAACATTTGCATCAATTCAGAAAAAAAATAAAAAGAAAACAGAAAAATAAAACAAAAACAGAAAAAAAAATTTTACATACCATACCCCTTACCCCTCCCTTTGAAGTTAAAACTGTTATTTCTCAAGATTTAATTCTGACTTTGTACATTTTTACACTGTTGTAATCAGGCTATGAATAACCATTTTATCTTTGTCCTTTAAAGTCTTTTAAAATTTTAAGATAACTACTACATGAATACCTCCTCATTGTAGAATAAATTCCAACACAGATCAAAAAGGAAAAGTTCCTAAAAAGAAAAAAAGGGCAGTGCAACTGTGGCTCAGTGGCAGATTCTCGCCTGCTGTGCTGGAGATCTGGGTTCGATTCCTGGTGCCTGGCCATGCAAAAAAAAAAAGAATCAAAAAGGAAAACTTCCTTTTATTTACTCCCCATTCATTTACCTCCCGAATGATAACCACTGGATGGAAGCAGGGCTAGATGGCGGCGTAGTGAGGTGTGAAATTATGTTCGTCCTCCAGGGCAGCTAGTAAATAGCCAGGAAATGGATAGAACAACTGTTGAGTGGGATGTCAGTGACTGTACACTCATCGTACACCAGTCTGGAAAGGCTGAGATCCCACACAGAACTGTTAGTCTCCCAAGATGCGGAAGCAGCACCCCTCCCAACAGGCACAGCAAACTCCTTCCCTAAGGGAAAAAGAAACATCGTCCTAGGAGCAAGGAAGGTAGCTCAACCATGCTCCAATTCCAGAATTAATTAACAAATTTGGACTGCTGAAAACAGGTCCCTAGCACAGATAAACCTAAAGTAAGCACTAAAGGAACCCAGAGTTTTTGCCCAGGCAGAGAGGGGTAGGACTGATGGGAAAGCAAAACAGCCTTTCTGAGTTGTGCAACACAAAATACTGGAAAAGGGTTGGGCCCCCAAAAAAGGGAGCACATAGAGCCTGGGGACACATAAAGCTGTGTACTAACTCCAGCTCTTGATTGGCAAACCCAGGGAGCTAGGGTCTGACTCTGAAAAGGCTTTTATCCTCTTTTTTTTTTGTTACTCCTTAACTGCTCATTAGTTAGAATTGTGAGCATTCTCAGGCTTCAGCACTGAGCCAGACAAGGGTGGAATTAAGGCATGTCTGAGAGATAAAGTAGCTAGTCAAGTGAATGGGGATAATTCCCTAATGGGTGTATCTTCCCTAAGAAAAAGGAGGCAGGCTCAAGTGGCTACCCTCCTTCAGGGTATTGAGATCCCTGGAAAACAGAAGCAACCAAAGCCCCCTTCTACCTCATCCTCTGTCTCAACCATACCACTGGCAGGGAGGGGCTACTGAGAATTAAAGGCACCACATCACTTTATGCTGGTGGGAAGATGCGGGCTGACAAGTACCACATGCTGGGCAGGATAGGAAAAGCATAGAGTCTAGATACTTCACAGGAAAGTCTGACAACCTGCTTGGTCTCACTCTCAGGGAAACGATACTGGCTACACCCTCCTCCTGAGACATGAGCCTGTCTGGTCCAGGAAAATCTGACTGGGATTGATCATATCTAAGGATACCTTCCTCAAAAACAGGTTCCATATAGGCAGGGCAAGAAACAGTAAAACAAGAGCTGATAATTTTGGATCAGTTAAACAGAAGCTATGCTAGAGGTCTAGAATAAGTTGAACTGAATGCCAAAGAACAGATAAAGAACAAAGCCAACCCACAAGAAAATCCTATGTAAAAGAGTGAAAACAACCTCCAGAATAAACTAATTAAGGAAATCAAATGCCTAGATGCCAGCAAAAAAATAACAAGTCATACTTGGAAAATCAAAGATATGGCCCAGTCAAAGATAAAATGTCCTGTATCTCAACATTTCAAATGAGATACAGGAGTTGAAGCAACTAATTAAGGTTGTCCAAACTGACATGCAAAATCACATCAAAAATCAAATCAACAAGTTGACAAAAGATATGGCAAAAGAGATGAAGGATATAAAGAAGAGATTGGATGAACATGAAGAACTCAAAAGCTTGAAAAAGCAAATGGCAGAACTTATGGGAATGAAAGTCACAACAGAAGCAATGAAAAAAACATGGAGACCTACAAAAGCAGCTTTGAAGAGGCAGAAGAAAAGATTAGTGAACTAGAGGACAGAACATCTGAAATCCTATACACAAAAGGATTTAGATAAGGAAAAGAATGGGAAAATATGAGCAGGGTCTCAGGGAAGTGAATGACAATATGCAGTGCATGAATATATGTTATGTGCAGTGCATGAATATATGTGTTATGGGTATCCCAGAAGGAGAAGAGAAGGGAAAAGATGCAGAAAGACAAATTGAGGAAATAATCACTGACAATTTCCCATCTCTTATGAAAGACATAAAATTACAGATCCAAGAAGCACAGAGCACCCCAAACAGAATAGATCCAAATAACCTACTCTAAGACACTTACTAACAGATTGTCAAATATCAAAGACAAAGAGAAAATTCTGAAAGCAGCAAGAGAAAAGCAATGCATTACATACAAGGGAAGCTTGATAAGACTGTGCAGATTTCTTGGCAGAAGCCATGGAGGCAAGAAGGCAGTGGTATGATATATTTAAGATTCTGAAAGAGAAAAACTGCTAACCAGGAATTCTACACCCAGCAAAACTGTCCTTCAAAAATGAGGGGGAATTTTAAATATTTTAAAATAAACAGTGTCTTTGAGTGTTTGTGATTAAGAGACCAGCTCTAAAAGAAATACTAAAGGGAGCACTATAGGCAGATGGGAAATGACAGGAGAGAGAGAGGTCTGGAGAAGAGTACAGAAATTAAGACTATCGGCAAAGGTAAAAAGAGAAAAAAAAAATAAGATATGACATATGAAATCCAAAAGATAAAATGGTAGAGGAAAGTACCACCTTTACAGTAATAACATTAAATGTTAATGGATTAAAATCCCCAATCAAAAAACATACACTGGCAGAATGGATTAAAAAAACAGGACCTATCTATATGCTGTCTACCAGAAACTCACTATATACCCAAGGACAAAAGCAGATAGTAAGTGAAATGCTGGGAAAAGATGTTTCATGCAAACAACAACCAGAAAAGAGTGAGGGCAGCTATACTAACATCTGACAAATTAGAATTCAAATGTAAAACAATTAAAAGAGGAAAACAAGGACACTATGTATTAATAAAAGGAATAATTCATCACGAAGACATAACAATCATAAATATTATGCACTGAGCCAGAGTGCCCCAAAATATGTGAAACAAACACTGACAACACTGAAGGGAGAAGTAGACACCTCTATAATAATAGTTGGAGACTTCAACTTACCGTCTTCATCAATGGATAGAACATTTAGACAGAGGATCAATAAGGAAACATATTTTCAATAATATAATAAATGAGTTAGACTTAAGAGACATTATACCCCACAACAGCAGGATACCCATTTTTCTAAAGTGCTCATGGATCATTCTCAAGGATCGACCATATGTTGGATCACAAAGCAAGTCTCAATAGATTTAAAAAGACTGAAATTACACAAAGATAACAGCTGCTAAGAATTCTGTACACAATCCACCTGATAGTTTTCCATCCATTGCATACATGATTAACTTGTTTAGTTTTGGCTTATGTACATGAATGGAACTGTGTATATCACTCTACAGATTTCTTCCTTCTGTCTTGAAGACCTTTCTATATAAGTACATATAGATCTGCTTCATTTTTAAACTGTTGCAGAATTGTTGCTTATACCTTAAGTGTTTTAACCACTCCTTATAACAATTCATTGTTTCCAAATTATCGTATTAGATATTAGGGCTGCCATAACATTCTTACATATACATACCTATTTGTTTTATGTTATTTTAGAAATGTCAGGCCAATCTGAAAAGTTATGTCAACTAAAAGATAATATTAAAAGCAGTTATGAACAGGAGTATTGAGCTGTTTGCATGTAATATGATCTTTCCCAGAAACTTTGGGTATTGATGTGACACTTGAGACTCTGAGTTAGAGCTCTGAAGCTATGAAAGTCAGCAGAACCCCATACAGGAAACTGTTTAATATTTGAAAAAGTGATCAGACATCAAGTAGAGATATGAATGAAGCTGATCTGGATAGCACTAAGGTATATCAGATTACAAGGTAAAGGATGATATCATTCATATTTTAAAATTTCAACTTCTGTGTGAGACTAAAGGGAGAGATGTTTATTTATATTTTGGGTAGTGCATTTCCTAATTTAACTTGTATAGTCAGTTTAGTTGAACACCATAAGTACATGGAATCTTGAATAGGACATGAGATTTTGTTAGTTTGTCCAGATTAGTGTGGTGCCCCAATAAATCCCAGAGTGATTTGGGCAGTGAATAAAAAAGTATTTGCAAAGTCCCCTTGGGGGAATGGGAAGAAAGGAGGAAATATTCAAATTCCCCATTTGGAGAATTTCTGATATTCTTGCAAGCAGTGGGGACAACTAAATCAATAGGCCAAGGCTTCAATCTTGGGGTTCACCCCTATGAAACTTATTCCTGCAATGGATAGGTTAAGCCTACTTAAAATTATGCCTAAGAGGAGGAGGGTCCAAGGTGGTGGCTTAGTGAGGTGTGGAACTTATTTCGTCCTCCAGAGCAGCTAGTAAATAGCCAGGAACAGAACAGAACAATTGCTGGGGCCACATCAGTGACCAACACAGAGTGTACACTAGTCTGGACAGGCTGCAATCCCACCCAGAATCATGAGTGCCCCAAGCCACAGTGGCTGGAACCCCTCTCCTACAGGCTGTTTCCCAGAGAGGATAGGAAAGAGACTTTACTAGCAGCAGGGGCTGAGTGCAACCAAGCTCCAATTGTGGAATTAATGAACAAATTCTCACTACTAAAAATAGGCTCCCAGCTCAGTTAAACCTCAAGCAAAAGCTGAGGTTGCTGGGTTTTGCCCCGATGCAGAGGGGAGAAGGACAGACATAAAAGGAAAAAGAAGAAGAAAAAAAAACCAGAGGATCGGACAGTACGAAATACTTGAAAGAGTCTGGGCCCTGAAGGAAAGGAGAGGGCACATAGGACCTGGAGATACACAAAGCAATGTACCAACTTGAGCTCTTGATTGGCAAACCCGAGGAACAGGGGTCCTGCTCTGAAAAGGATTTTTTTCCTTTTCTTTTTTGTGGCTCTGTTTCTATGGCTTGGCTGCTCAAGCTCTTGTTCACAAACTCTCCCTATGTCTGTTTGTCTGAAAATATTTTAAACCCTCATTTTTTGAGGGACAGTTTTGGCCAGATATAGAATTCTTGGTTGGCAGTTGTTCTAGTTTGCCAGCTGCCAGAATGCAATATACCAGAAACGGAATGGCTTTTAAAAAGGGGAATTTAATAAGTTGCTAGTTTACAGTTCTAAGGCTGAGGAAATGTCCCAGTTAAAACAAGTCTATAGAAATGTCCAATCTCAGACATCCAGGGAAAGATACCTTGGTTCAAGAAGGCCGATGAAGTTCAGGGTTTCTCTCTCAAGTGAGAAGGCGCATGGCGAACATAGTCACAGTTTCTCTCATGGCAAGCAAGGTGTCATCTGCTAGCTTCCTCTCCTGGCTTCCTGGTTCATGAAGCTCCCCAGGTGGCATTTTCCTTCTTCATCTCCAAAGGTCACTGGCTGGTGGATTCTGCTTAATGGAGCTACAGCATTCTCTGCTCTCTCCGAAGCTCTCTCATTCTCCAAAATGTTTCCTCTTTTATAGGACTTCAAAAACTAATCAAGACCCACCCAAATGGGTGGAGATATGCCTCCAGCTAATCCAGTTTAACAACCACTCTTGATTAAATCACATCTCCAGGGAAATGATCTAATAACAGTTTCAAACATATAATACTGAATAGGGATTAGAAGAAATAGTTGCCTTTACAAAATGGGATTAGATTTTGTAAAACATGGCTTTTCTAGGGTATATACATATTTCAAACCAACACATCAGGCAAGTCAGGAGTCATTGTGAATAAATAAAACAAGATTAGGGGGCTACAGAGTGATTTGGACAGAGAATAAAGAAGTATTTGCAAAGTCCCCTTGAGGACATGGGGAAAGAGGGGGAAAAGTTCAACTTCCTCTATTGGAGAATTTCTGACATTCTCAGAAGCAGTGGGGACAACCAAATCAATAGGCCAAGCCCTCTATCCTGGGGTTCTGCCCTATGAAACTTATTCCTGCAAAGGAAAGGCTAAGCCTACTTAAAATTAGTCCTAAGAGTCACCCCCAGAGAACGTATTTTGTTGCTCAGATGTGGCCTCTCTCTCTAAGCCAACAGGGCAAGTGAACTCACTGCCCTCCCTGCTACATGGGACATGACTCCCAGGGGTGTAAATATCCCTGGCAATGTGGGACGGAAATCCTGAGATGACCCAAGACCCGGCATCAAGGGATTGAGAACATCTTCTTGACCAAAAAAGAGCAAAGAGTATGAGAAAAAATAAAGTGTCAGTGGCTTTCAAACAGAGTTGAGAGATTATCCTGGAAATTATTCTTATGTATTATACACAGATATCCCCTTCTTAGTTTATGGTGTATTTGAGTGGCTAGAGGGAAGTATCTGATATTGGAGAGCTGTGTTCCAGTAGCCTTGTTTCTTGAAGCTGATTGTATAATAATATAGCTTTTACAGTATGACTGTGTGATTGTGAAAACCTTGTGTCTGATGCTCCTTTTATCTAGGGTATGAACAGACAAGTAAAAACTATGGATAGAAAAATAAATAGTAGGGGCAACAAAGGTTAAAATAAATTGAGTGGATGGAAATACTAGTGGTCAGTGAGATGGAAGAATAAGGGGTATGGTATATATGAGTTCTTTCTTTTTCTGGAGTGATGCAAATGTTCAAAAAAATGATCATGGTGATGAATACACAACTATGTGATGATATTGTGAGCCATTGAGTGCATACCATGTATGGAATGTTTGTATGTTAAGAAAGTTTGTATGTTTGTACATTAAGTTTTATCAATAAAAATATTTTTTAAAAGATTGGGGGTTAAAAATTATAATCATTTTTGCATCAAGAAGTATAACATAGTGGTTAAGGATGTCGACCTTAGAGCCAGACTACCTTAAGTACAAATCCTCTTTCTTTTTTTTATTAGTTTTGCCCAGAAGTTTATCAATTTGTTAATCTTTTTGTAGCATTACTGTTCAGCTTTGTTGATCTTTTCTAGTACAGCTTTCTTTATCATTTGCTTCTGTTCCTATATTTATGATTTTCTTCGTTCTACTTTGAGTTTTTTCTGCTTTTTATAACCTAAATTGATTGTTTAGCTTGCTTACTTTCATCTTTTCACCTTTCCTATGATAAGCATTCATGCTTTAAATTATCTTTAAGTACTGGTTAGATACATCTCAGAAGTATTAATATGCAAATATTTTCATTATCCTTCTACCCTATTTTCTAATTTAATGATAATTTC